>WHPZ01569749.1:0-12408 GCA_016617965.1 Macrosiphum rosae | reverse complement strand
CAGTGTCTCTGATTTTTTATGCCATCAGACACATGCCCTTAGCTGACGCTTCAGTAATTGTGTTCAGTGTACCTGTCATGGTCGCAATATTCGCCAGAATATTTCTCAAGGAACCATGTGGACTGTTCCATTACTTCACATTATTCTTAACAATGATTGGAGTCTTATTGATCACAAGACCTCCTTTCTTATTTGGGCAGTCGACTAAACATTACAATTTTTTAGCTCCATTAGCAGCTTTGTTATCTACATTTTTTGGAGCTATTGTTTATATACTACTTAGAGCCTTGAAGAACTTACATTTCAGTGTTATCATGGTGACGTTTGCCACTTATTCTATCATACAAACGACTAGCATGGCTTGGGCTACAGGAAACTTGTGTTGGCCAAAATCTGGTACTGAGAGAATTTTAGTCGTTGCTTTAGGCGTGTTCAGTTTTTCTGCATCAATGTTAATAACTATTGCAGCCCAATTCGAAGAAGCTGGATTGGTTGCTATTGCAAGGACTGTTGATGTGGTGTTTGCTTTTGTGTGGCAGATAATATTTTTCAACGAGGTACCTAATATTTTCAGTATTATTGGTGCAGTGTTGGTGACTTCATCTGTTGTACTGATCGGCCTTAGGAAGTGGATGATGTCTATGCCGTCTACATCAAGCTTTAGAAAAAAATTTGGATTTCTATTTTTATGACAGCCATACATATATTTTACTTATTGTTAAACTATTGATCTGCTTAGCACCAGTACTACTTAAAATAATTAAATCACTTCATGTTTGTTAAATGTATATCTATTGTGAAAAATTAACGTTTTGTAAAAACAAAAAAGTACAATTTAATCAGCTCAATCTTAGTTTACACGCTTATTATATTTTAGTTGTGAATCTGAACGTATACCATTTTAAGACTTCTATTTTAGAAACAACAATTTGTGATCATTAATTATCTCATAAGATTTTTTTTTTATAATAGATTTAAAAATTGAGTTTTTGACAATTATTTAAAATTAATTAAATTTTTTATACTATTCCTTGGAGTATAAGATAGTTTTTATAGAAGTATGTCGAATTAATTTTTTTATAATTTCAAGAAATATCAAACTTTAAATTATTGTTACCGAACAAATTGTCTATAATGACAAATTGTATTTTGTATTATTTTTAACAATGATCTGTGTTTTAGTCTTTTTATTTAAATGATTTTCTTTAAACTGATATTTCTAGTCAATAACATGTAATCATTTGAGTTAATTTTACATGTAAAATATAAGTATACGGATGAGGTTAAAGTCGTATTTTTATTGCCATTATAATTAATTGTACAGTTAAAATTATATTTGAGTTACAAATTACATTTGACAATTGTTAACAATATTATTAAATTATTTGTACTTAAACCTTTTAATAATGTATATGAATTAAAAACTACTTACAAATTAATATTTATTGTAACATATATAATACATAAGAATTATTAATAGATCTATTGTTAATAGTTTTACTTTAGTTTCAAGATTATATAAAAATATAAGAATGATAATATTATGTAATTAAAACTATTTATCTTGGTTGTTTTAATTGTTACAAAAAAAAGTTTGTATTAAAATTTTAAAATTATATTTCATATAAATGTATTAGTTTTGACTTTTGAGTAAGACTGGTATAGTAAAATTATATTGCAATATTTATCATAAAAAGGTTGTTTTTATTTTGAGGAATTTACTTTTTTATAAGTTTTTGTTAATAAAAAAAAACCAACCTTAACCCTGACAAATGCCATATACCTATTTTAAACTGCAAAAGTCAATACTGTGAATAAACTATAATATTATTGTAGTTCTGCTAACTCTTAATTTGTGTCATAGGTGGAGATTATATTATATGAGAATATAAAGAAATAACAAAAAGATATAATTTTACTAGAAGTTATAGACTGCAGTTAATTTGTGCAAACCAAATACTATTGTATACATTCGAATAAACGAAAAAATATGATCAGGGTCATCTATCCCCATTGCTTCTATGTATTAGAAAACTTATAAAAAATGATTGATGCTTTTTAAGTATGCAATCAACTATATAGATGAAGCACAGGCTATCGTAAATCAATTAATTCATGAAGCAAACAAAATTACATTGTTTTTCAAGCTGGAGACTGCGGGAAATTTCGGATTACAAATCAAAAATACTGAATACAATTAAATGCAAAGGTAATAAAATTATGATCAGAGATTATTGGTTAGAGATGGCAATTCGTATTTGAAAACAGATATTTAAACATTTTAAAAAATGAACATAAAATTGAGAACAAAAAAAAAATAGTCATGGTCATTCCTCGTTACCATTCCCCGAGGAAAGCCGGGGTATTACTTATTAGTTATTGGTTATTACTTATTGCCACCAAGATATCTTAGTTTGTGCTTATTACCCTAGCTGTAGCCTGTATTCAGCTAGTAGATAATATTATTAATAAATTGTTTTAAAATTTTCGCACATACAAAATGTGATGCCCGGCGAATTGTATAGGCAAATTAGGTACATTATTGAAGAATTCAATAATATTGTCCGCAACGACCACATTTTAGTTCATTGGAAGTATGACAATTATTAATAAGATATCCGCAATAATAGCACAGAATATATTATTATAGTCCGTAATTACTAATTGTCTATAGATAAATCAATAAATGATTTGCTTATATTTTATCATTATCAACATAAATTAAATTTATGTTATCTTTATTTTCATCTAGATAACATTTCGCTAAAATTATCTTATCTTATCGCGATATGTTTTTAGTTATCTATTTCCAACACTGGATATTCAATGGTGTTTCGTGTTTTTGACTTTGATCCTTAAACATTAGACAATTTATCCAATGTAAAAATATGTTCATGGGTTTTGGGTGTATCTAAAATCTTAATCCTAGAGTAATAAAAGCAAGCAACAGTTGTATTAAATTTAATTAATTAATCTGTGATAATAGTATTACATAATTTATTCAACAATTAAATATTATTGATATTAAATTGTCTGGACCACGGTCTTAGAAGATAAGACCGTGGTCCGAACTTTGGATTAATTAAACTATAATTATTATGTCATTAAACATTGATAGTAATAAAGTAGCCTGTTGGAATTTATTCGTTTGTCAGTAGTTGTTACACTTCTAAATAAATTTATTTAGTCACGAGTTGTTACTTGTTTTATATTTTGTTCTGGTTTTTGGTGAAACGTGGATTCAACAAGTGCATTGGGTAGTTTAATTTTTTTAACACCATGGTCAAATTAAAGTTTTATTATGACTTTTTGTCACAACCGTGCAGAACTTTGTACATATTTATGAAGAAAACCAAAATCCCGTTTGAACCAAAACCACTAAATTTGAGACAAGGTACATCATAAATTAAAATAATATTTTACACAACAGTTAACACGGAAGTAAATCTTATTTTCTCTTTTGTTTTTGTATAGGAGAGCATCTCACTAAAGAATTTGAAAGCTTAAATCCGTTCAAGAAAGTACCTTTTATTGATGACAAGGGAACAATTTTAATAGAAAGGTTATTATTTCCAAAAAATACTAAATATAATTTGACTGTCAATAATCGGTTAACTTACAATTTATAAATTAATGAAGTTCATGTTGTAGAACTAGTTGTCTATATCGCATAGGGACAGAGAATAGTACAAATTTTTATTATCACAATTATTAATTGTTTTTTTTTAGTGTTTCAATATTACGTTACTTGTGTCGAACATATAACGTAGCTGACCATTGGTATCCCAAAGACATCCAAAAGCAGGCACTTGTTGATCAATATTTAGAGTGGCAACATAATAATACTAGAGCTCATTGTACTGAGTATTTTCGGCACAAGGTGATAGTTGTTGATTTTATTACGTAGCTAATTATTATTCAAATTATTGTTTTCCGCTTAAAGGCATTATGGCCGTTAAAAACTGGACAGGCAGCAAACACTGAAAAGGTTACAATACTAGAAAATAGAATGATTGAAAATCTAAATTTATTAGAAAATATTTGGTTAAAAGATAAACCATTTTTGTGCGGAGACAAAATTTCTGTGTCTGATCTTGTCGGTGCATGTGAAGTAGAACAACCAAGTAAAAAAACTAATTTAAATATAACAGTGTGATATTTATGTTAAACATTTTCACTTAGGAATTGCTGGTTTTGATCCATTAGTGGATCGTCCAAATTTAACCAAATGGATAGCTAGAGTCCAATCAGAGTTTTCTCCTTTTTATGAAGAAGCACATAAAGTAATCGAACAAACAGCTGATGAATACAAACGTTATGTTAATAAATTAAGTGAAAAAAATTAGTTAATATTTTAGATTGATTATTTAAAATGTATATTTTATTATAAAATCATTTAGTTATATAAGTTTAAAACTTTATATAGGAATTTATATAGATCAAATAATAAATTATAATATTATGTAATTTAAAAATGTAATCTCAATTTTAATTTTTCTACTTAATTTTGAAAATATATTTGTTTTTTATAATAAAATAAAATACGAAATAGATTACATTTTCAAACCATTCAGTAGTATGTAGTCAGATTTTTGAAAAATAAAGATTTTTATTCATTGTTTAAAAAAATAGTATCCATCGCTGTATTGACAATGAAAAATTATTCATATAAATTAAAATTTGCATAAACAAATGTTTATATTCCTTAAATTAAAAATATCAAACATTTAAGTCTACAAAAAGGTCTCATTTATTCATTAGATATACATAATAAGTTTACGGAGTGACTTATGTTTTTACAGAACCAGCATTTACTTTATTAAATTGGTATTATATAACTACAGATAGATAATACAAATACATTTAACACTCATATTTATTCATCTACTTCATAACCATGAGTTGTAGCATTCAATTTTGGATTGTGGAACAAAGTTTGGTCTCCATTTCCCCATGGGAATCGCTGAAAACAATATTAGTAATGGTGAAATTAATTTTTGGGTAAGGAACATGATACAAATACAAGAAGTGTCAAGTAATATCAATATTGATTAAGCAGGAAGTCCGGACTCGTTTTTTTAACTGCCGAACAAAGAGTCCAAAAATACAAATTAAAAATATATTGTTAAAATACAACTTTTGAACTTGACAATATTGTAAATTAATAATAATTTGTATCTTTAGACTTTTTGACTAATAACCGATGTAAACATATAAATTAATAAAGCTTAGAAATACCTTTGGAACCATTTAGCCGTGCATAATAGGTCATTAATTGGTCCGGGCCTAAGCCTTAGGCTTTTTAATTTTTATATGTAAAAATTAGTATGTATTATTAAATTTTTTCAACTTGTATTCATCAATTATTTTAGTATGATTTGATTTAACCTAATATTTTAATAATGAAGGTACCTAGAATTGAAAATGCCAAGAAATTCTTGAACGTCATTTATTGAAATAAGTGATAACCAGAAATTGCGACTAGTTAAACTGTGACATTGACGAAAAAAGATTTAGACACAATTTTATAATATGTTTTATTAAAAGTTAATCAGCGTGTGATCAGTGTGGATGATTTTGATCAAAGTTCAACAGGCCCCTTGAAAAATAGTCACTACACTTAATACTCAACAATATGTTAACAAAGATTGAAATAATATTCTTAATTTACTCGTCAGCGAATTGGCACTTGTATGCAGATAAGTAAAACTCAGCAAATATACGTACCCGAGTTCTGATGCGCAAATGTTCATATGGTACGAACTCTGGTCGCGATGTGTGTTTTTCATGTTCCAAATGTCCGTTGATGCAGTAAATACTTGCCAACAAACAACCCGGTAGTCCAATGAAATAGGTGACTTTCTTCCACAATTCCAAACCTTGGAGGACTTCTGTAATTCAATTAAAACATAACAAAGTAAGTAAATGTAAAAACCTTGGACGGTATGAAAACCGTAGAGGAACGCTAAAAATCCACTTGCCGGGTGAAGAATGGGACTTGAGTTTTTCGGCAGTGAACTGCTCGTCCATGATGGCGCGCAATTGCCTGCCAGCAGAAAACTTCCGGGAGAACACCCTAACCGACATTTTGTCGTTCTTATTTCAAAAAATATTTAAAAAACAACACTCGTCTGCGCTGTAGAATTTTCTCGAATGCGGAATGATTTGGTTTTTTAACACCTATTTCTATGAGCAGGAATGAAAATTTTGAAATCATATGGAAGTTTTTATCTTTTTGAAGGTTATGATAAGAACCAAACCATCGATGTCTCACCGATGTCTCTTACACTGTTATCAATGTAATTTTCCCACCACTTTTCATAATTTTCATTTCGTCGAAAGTTGAACGGATTTATATTATAATTATTGGTTGTCCGGTGATCGTTTTTTACAATCGGAGCTTTCTAAAGCGACAGAGGCTGCGATTTAACTTCAAACAATATGGCAAAATTAACATATTATTACAACTTATTGTCACAACCGTCCAGAGCATTGTACATGTTTTTTAAAAAAGCCGAAGTTCCATTCGAAGGAAAGGTTGTGGATTTACTGAAAGGTGAGTGAAGATAGAAGACAATATTATAATATAATTGTTACTTACATAATTGAATATAATAATATAATATATTGCATGTTGTAGGAGAACAGTTCACAGCCGAGTTTGAAGCTATAAATCCATTTAAAAAAGTACCGGTCATCAACGATAATGGATTTGTTCTTATTGAAAGGTAATAAATTTATTGTTTTAGAGATGATTGATATTATGATGTACAATACAACTATTAAATAATATATTTGCGTAGTATTGATTATCGTAGTTATGTTAAAAGTTTAAGGAAATTGTATATACCCCTCGCCACGAGAGAAGGAACCAGTGTCCAGACCGAAACACATTCGATTCAGCGCATCGTCACATATTTTACATACTCTAAATGGCACAAAGTGGGAAATGCCTACACTCTATAGTCTGCATGCACGAAACGGGTTCCTTTTCTCGTGGTGCTCAGAATATCACCATATAAGAGACTATAATAAAACTATAGAACACTCGTACGATCACTAATTCAATCTCCTTGTATGTGAGCGTTGAAGTTTGTGTTCAAAATATGATGGATAAAAAATATAGTTTCTTATTTAGCTTAGCAATGGGTATTAGAGACATTAAAACAGCTAATATGCATGACCTTATTTTTTTTTCTGCAGCTTAGGTATTCACAAAAGTATCCGAAACACTTGGATACTGATAATAAAAAATGAAAATTGTTGTACTTCTAAAAAGAACTTTCTATTATGATTATTATTGTATTTCAATTTTTATTATAAGTAACACCATGACCTTACAGCATTAAAACCCTACAGTCAATCAGAAACTTCCGATATCACTCTTCAAAACAAGCTATGTTAAGTTTATTATAACTTTTTTTTCATTCATGACTTATCTAGTTATACTAACAACTAAATTATTGTTTCTGTTATATATTTATATTTATTTAAAAATATTTTGAAAATTAAATCAACAATGAATGTTGATTAATTAACTGACATGTTGTATTAATAATTAATTAAGTATTATAATGTTATAACTATAATAAATCTAGTATTTGGTATTTAATTTAACTAAGAATATGGTTATTACTTTATAGCATAGCAATTCTGCGTTACATTTGTCGTACTTATAATGTGGCAGATCACTGGTACCCTAAGGACTCTGTGAAACAAGCACAAGTAGATGAATACCTTGAGTGGCAGCATACAAATACTAGAGCTGATTGTGCTCTCTATTATTTACATAAAGTATGGCTTAACATAAAAATCTTATATTTAATTAATAATAAAAACAATAATATATATATTTCAGGTTTTGTGGCCAGTTATGAATGGAAAACCGGTAAATGAACAGAGAGTCGCTCAATTAGAAAACAAAATGATCACAACTTTAGACCTTATAGAAAACGTTTGGCTGAAAAATAAAACGTTTTTAAGTGGAAATGAAATTTCCATTTCTGATATTATTGCTATTTGTGAAATCGAACAAACAAGTAAGTGGATTTTTTCACAAAAAAAAATTTGATTAAATATGATTTTTAAATTTTTCTTAGGAATGGCTGGTTTCAATCCATATGCCAATCGTCCAAATTTGTCTAATTGGAAAATGAGAACGGCAACATGTTTAAGCCCGTATTATGAAGAGGCCAATGAAATACTTGAAATGCATGTTGCTAAATATAATAAAAAATATGGTAAATTAAGTTCACACATTTAATTTTACTTATTGTACAAATAATGTCTTGTGCAATATTGATTAAATGTAGTATAATATAGTTGCTTATGGCTCTTTTGGTGTTTTGTGTGGGAACACATTTTAATTGTTTTTTTTTTGTTTGTGTTAAGAGCCTTTGCTTATTATTTTAGTAATTAATTATAATTTTCATATGATATGGAAAATGTTTTTATAGTTTATATTGATAGTTGATTTTTATTTTATGAAAGAAACTTTATTTGAATGTCACATCTCAATAATTATAAATTCCCTTATGTTAATGTAATTTTATTTCTTCTCATATTTAATTCTTACATTTAGTGTTTTTTAACAACACCAATGGAAGATAATTTATATAATATCTTTATGGCTACATTTTTAACCATGTCTCATTTTTGTAAATTATAATTAGAGCTCGGATTTATAATCTCTTAAAATAGCCAAAATATGTTGCTTATATTCTCTTGAAAATTTGTACATATGTTTTTTTTTCATAAATTATTTTATATTATATTATTTTTATTAACATCAAAATATGTATTTATAAGCAAAATAAAATTAATAAATAATAACATTATATTTTTAAATTTATTTTTTAATGTTGAATTTATAAGCGAAAGAACACACAAATTAAAATAATGAATGAAATACAATAATTTGTTAAAATAAATTAGTATTCATCCGTTTAATTATTGAAGTATATCACCTTAATGGCCGTGTTGTAGTTTTTATTAGGTACCGATAAAAAAAATAAGTAACTTTATTAATCAGCCTTTTGGTTTTCCTTAAATATGTAATGAATAATCACAGATAGACTAGTATCTATATCTGTAGTTGAAATGTACATATTTCATTAATTTTTAGAAATATTTCAATACATATATTATTAATTGGTGAAATATGCAAAAATATGATTTTATTTGAATATGTTCCCTTTTTTTTTTGATTTATATATTTTTTTTTTTTATTCAATCTGTTACAAAGAAGAACAATAAGTACAATGGATGGGTTAAAATGTTAAAATAAGAAAAATAAAAATAAAAAAGCAGATTGGATGGAATGTAGAGGCCTCCCAGCGGAGGTACTATGACATGAGTAGGACATTAAATCAGGCTAGCAGTTCACGACACCACTGTCTTTTAATTGGGTTATCTGGGATAGAAGCAGATGATAGATCAGAGATTAAGGGATTTTTATGGTGGGCTAAATATTCCCTTAACATAAAATATGTACTTATATGTAAAATAAAATTTTGTTGACATATCTTACACGCGTAATAGATGCATTAAAAACATGTTTTTATAAAGAAATCCACACATAATTATGGCAATCCTTTGAAACTTTCATACACCCGGCCAGACAGGCAATCAGGGTAGAACAGACTTTACAAATATAGGTATCGCTGTAAAATCAACAAACAATGCTACTTGTCGGGAAACAATTTGCAAATCTACATGTCACGGTTCTTTGTTGGCGATTTAGCTGTATTTTGTTTAGTTTTGACTTAAAAAATGAAAATCTATAAACAGCGGCTCCAAAGATTTTGAAATGTGGTCTGGAAATTGCAAAACTCCGCGTCCTCAATAATTTAATTTAGAGGTACCTAATATACATTTATCCATAATCATGGCTTGAATATCCTCATTCTTATAAATTATAATAAAGTTATATTGTAAATAAAATGTGGCTGGCCGTGCCTGCAACGTTAGCATGGACTTCAGCACCACTGTATACAAATAAATGTTATTAAAATGTTTTTTATACACCTACTTTAACATATCTTATAGTACAATTTATGACTATAAACTTATAATAAAATGATTATTATACATAACTGAAATTGTTTAGTAGTGTTCACCATTCAATTTTTGATCGAGACCACAAAACTATCCACTACACAGTTCACACATAACCATATCGCCTTTTATAACCTCAGCATAGGTTTTTTGACTAAATTATGGAATAATGGTATACATCATTATTAAATATTCAAAGTGTCATTCAATGGAAGGTTATTAAATGTACATTATAGAGTTAACAAAGTACCAGCTGTATAATTTAATAATACTGTCGGTTAAAAAATGAAAGTTGTTATTCGTAGTAACCCACTTGACCTTGAGGTTTATTGTTTTGTTTACAATAAAATGTTGATTGTATTTGCAGTGATAACTTCAAATTATAAATTTAACACATCATAGTTCACAAATGAGGTTTTAGCACACACAGTTAGGTAAATAATAATAAAACTAAAAATGTCAATCAACTTATATGTATTGAAATGCATTGATGTCATATACAATTACTTATACACCTTTGAAAAATATAACATCCATAGATAATATTATATCTTTAAAAAAAAAGGAAAAAATATATATATATATATTAGGAGAGAAAAGATAATCTACGATTAAAGAACGTAGACTATACGTTTCTGAACATTAGTTTTTAAAATTAATATCAATTATTAACGATGGCTTCCGATGAGCAATCAAGTAGTATGTTTGAAAAAAAGAGAAAAAAAAAAAAATTATAAGTGAAACCGTAGCAAGACATTGGGATTTTTGGGGGGAAGCACACTCGGATTTGATCACTTTCTGGTCGACGGATGAGGCTTCAAATTCTCTTCCTTCTTGTTGGTTTCAGTGTTTTGCAATTTAGTCGAGAGTTTCCTCGAGTGCCCGCTCGGATCGAAATGATTGGTGTGTTCACTGGCCTCTTTCTTGCTTCTATTCTTACCTGTGAAGTGACAAAAAAAAAAAAAAAAAAAACCACGTTAAAAATGTACTGCCCAGTAAAAACGTGGAAAGATCTGCGACATCAACAATATCATTTGGTTCGTAATAAAACAATAATATTACCGCTGTGTCCGCTGTTGACCAATTTGTCTTGGTCGTAGTTGTACTCGTCGTACTCATCTTCGACACTAGTGACGGCAGACATGTTTGATTCTGGTTAGACAATAGATTTTCGTGCTCACTTTAGAACGTACACGCTGACGGTTATATTCGACGGTTTCCGCGTTGTTTGTCTCGGATGGTCGTGTGTGTGCGTTTGTGTCTGGTTTTTTTTTTGTATTATATTTTATATTATGGTTTTTATCCCCACTTGAAAGTTGAAATCGACAGACCTCTTCCGCGAACGGTTGCCACAGCCGGACGGTCAGCTGCTGTGCGCGCGGTAGATAACTCGCAGCAGTGCTGCCAACACAGGCGACCAGCCGTGTCGGCGGCATGTTTTCTCGTGGCGGGATGGGGACAGTTCGGCCCGCTTTAAAAGTTACCAAAGTTAATACATCCAAAAGTTGAAGAAAAAACAATTTAAGCTACAAAGCAGTAAGTAGTAATAAAAATAATACTAAAAACTACAAATATTTAGTTAGAACTAGAATAATTAGTATACCGTAGTGTGTTCCCTAAATTGGTGAACACACGGTATTAATAATATTATAGTATTATTTTTAATTTAATTTTAGCTATAATTCTTAGAGGTATTTATCACATTAAACTGGGTTTAAACTGTTTTGAATACATAGATATAATGACATAAGTTATAATGTGTATATTGTTTACACATATTTTAACGTTTTAGTATAATTCTGGATGCTGGTAGAAATATAAGTATTTAACTCTTACTTTAAAATACAAAATATAAATTACGAATTACCTACGATACACTATAATATATTATACTATTATACCCACGCATATAAAATTGATATTATAATATTATGTTGGCTATAGTAAATAAATATAAGTGTAATACCTACTGTGCTGGCTAAAAAGGAGAGTATATTGTTTTGTATACGTACCTAAATGTTTGATCGAATAGAATTTATATTTTGTTTATTTTCAAAGTAATATTTACAACAGTGAATTGTTATAAAATATGTACCTATCCAGTTAGTTTTATTATTTTGAATTTTTGATTTAATATTGGGTGTTTAAACTTAAAAGTAAAGTTATTAATTAATTTAATTGTTTTTCCTCTACTAAAAACCATCAACATTCAACACTGCAGGCCGTGCGGAAGTTGTCGAAGTAAATCGCAAGAAGTTCCAGCGATACGTCGTCGATACCGAAAAAACGAAAAGGTCGTACGGAATTCCTTATATCTCTCTCCCATCTCGCTGGTTATGATTAGAAAATGCA
>WHPZ01569743.1:0-32912 GCA_016617965.1 Macrosiphum rosae | reverse complement strand
GATACTGTCATAGATATATAATAGTACACTTTAGAAGTTTCAAGTACCCACGAATAATATTATTCAATCACAACAAAATAACTAAAATAGTTATTCTAGGTTTTTTTTATGACATTTTGTCCAAAGTTGAACTTAAAATAACTATAAAAATAAACTGTGCTTATGTATTTTTTAGATTTTTTGGTAACAGAATTAATTACTTACGTGCAATCTTTTTTAAAATTTTCAATCCTTAGATATAAAAGTTGAACATTTTATAAATTTTTAACTACAAAATAATTATTCAATTTTAAATTTGATACATTTTGTCAAAATTCAATCTTTAAATGCTTATAAAAAAAAATTGTGCTTATGTATTTTCAATATTTTTCAACAGATATTTCAACAATATATCAGGAGCCTTGTATTAAATTTTAAATTTTAAATATGATATTTTAGATTCTGAGTGGAAGATGAACGTATTGATTTCCCATTGATATGTATTTTTTTTAATTTTTTTTTGTGTCTACACGATAAGTAGTCGAAAAAAATACTTAGGTTTTCAACTTCAGTAACTTGTTCGATGGGAAATAGAATATTGTTGGTGCGTTTGTTAGGTCAAAATTTAAAATTCACGGTAATATTCAAAAGCGCCGTGAAAAAAAAAAGAAAAATTAAGAAAAAACGGGAATTTTTACGCAAAATCAGTTTTCCGCAAAATCGATTTTGGTTTTTGGGGCAACTCTAAAATAAATAAACGTATATACATGACATTTTCACTGGTCATTTATATTTCCATTTTCTATACATGATAAAATTTTCAAAACGTTTTGATTTATTTTGAACTGTTTAGGGATATTTTCAGTTTCGACTTTTTTAGGTTTTTTTTCTATAAATGTCAATAAAACTTTATTTGAAAATTTAATACAAGGCTCCTACTATATTGTTACAATAACATTTGAAAAATATTAAAAATCCTTAGTCACAGTTTTTTTTTATAAGCATTTAAAGTTCAAATATTGACAAAATACGTAAAAATGAGGAAAATTTGCAAATTATTTCGAGTTAGAAATTCATAAAAATTTTACTTTTTAAATCTAAGATATGAAAATGTAATACAAAATTCCTCATAAGTTTTTCTACCTTTATCAAAAAAAAAATATCTACAAGATCCTCAAATTAAATTTTTATGAACATTATTTGAAATTCATATTTTTACAACATTCGATATTCTTTCGATTTCTCATGTAACGATTTTCTTATTTTGTTTAATTAAAAAACTAATGAATGTAGATACTTACAAATATCACTGAATGTTTATATTAGAATTTCCTATACACCATACAATTTTGAAAATATTTTGACTCTTTTTGAGCTGTTTGCGGACATTTTCAGTTTTCAATTTTTTTAATTTTTTTTTCTATAAATATCAATAAAATTGTATTTGTTAGGTAAAAAAGCTTGAAAATTGAATGCAAAGCTTCTGATATATTTTTACAATAGCAGTTAAAAAATATTAAAAATACATATGCACAATTTTTTTTTATAAGCATTTAAAGTTTAAATTTTTACAACATTTATCACATTTAAAATTTAATAATAATTTTGTAGTTCAAAATTGATAAAATGTTCAACTTTTATAGCTAAGGATTGAAAATTTAAAACAAGATTCCACGTAAGTATATTATACTTAAATTACTTCATTCACCTTAGTATCATCAAATATACTTCGTAATGATATAGGCTGACTAACCGTTTTCGCTCAAAATCGTTTTTCTTATACAATGATATTATATCATTGAATTTAAATTTAATACCATCCACTTGTAACCTACTGTACAGCAGAGTACCTTTTTGTAAATTGTATTTATAATATTCATCATGATTCATCATTCATGTTACTAACAATAATCGGTATATTAAAAATCACCTCTGGCAAAACCTAGTAAACTTGTTAATCAATCATAATCCGTTTTCAAAATTAAAATCCGTCAAACCAAATTACTCCAGTTTTGTCTAGCTTATTGGTCAAAAATTTAAAAAAGTTGATCATAATTTAAAATGCCTGTGCGTACGTTAATTGCTGACGAATATAAATAACTACCGATATACCTACCGGGCGGTATTATGCGGGCCCACTGTTTTAATTCAAGAAATTTCTAGGAAATATAGACCGAAAACGATAACTAATTAAACTCACACATACTAATATTCGTTTACTTTGCACACTGTTACAAGTCATTTTAATGGCCTCATGTTAAATTGCCTATATTAATTTAAAACCATTCACTTGTAACCTACTGTACAGCAGAGCACCTTTTTTTACCGGGGATTTTTTTTCTGGGGATTTTTATTCCGAAATTCAATTCAGCTCCCCCTAGCCACTGTTATAAAACATCAAAAATAATGGGATAAAAGAGCGACATCCTTATTTTATGTAAATTTTTTTTTTTATTTGACATTTTTATTAAAAAAAAAAAACAATTCAAAAATAGTGTTTTCTAACATAATTGAGTTATTTCAAATTTCAGTTACTATTTCAATAAGTTCTGTTTTCTGTTACATGTAACCGCAGTTTTTCTAGTAGGTATGCAACGAATTAAAAATTGGTTGAGGACTACCAGGACAAGTATATTAGGTTATATTACACTGTTATGCAGCTATGGTTTACTGACTTTTCTATTTTAAATATTAAGAGGGATATTTCAAATATAAAAACAGAATCAATGTTGGATTATTTAGTACCTACAGTACAAGGTACAACAATAAAGTAAATAGGTTTAATATAATACATTATATTCTTAATAGTAACTAACCAATATCAAATGCTTGTTTCAAACGTTTGGATTTTATATACCTATGGTTGTAAGTTTGTAATGTGTAAAATATTATATATTGGAATAATAAGGCAATTATTATTTAATTATATCGAAGTTATACCAAAACTTTGTTACAAATGATTTTGAAAATTATGATTGGTGGTGTGTAAAAATAATAAATAGGTTAGTATATTTAGATATTAGAATATGATCAGATCATATTTTCTAGTGATAACTGATAAGCCATTCTTGGATAGTGATCAAGATACTAGGATGGTTCACAGATTTCGTGTAGCATAGTATAGTACACGATTGTCGATTACCAAGTCTGTGGGATAGCAGTATAATAATAAACTATAAAGTAGAATTGACGATTTATGAATATAAAAACATTAAAAACGATGTTTGGATTGTTTGACCGTGAAAAATATAAATTCGAAACGTTACGGAATTTCGTTGCCAACATAACCGCTATCAACATACGAGCGGCGATTCATGAGGCCGATAATTGAATGGAGTGTACAAGACTACAACGTACATTACTGCATTCGGGGGGTACTCGCTGTGTGTCACTACTCACTATAGTCGCTACTTGCTATTGTTGCTACTTGCTAGTTGTCACTTGTCAGTCTGCAGTCTGCACTCCTGACTCCTTGACGCTGTGTTGTCCGTTTGAGTGCGATTCACACTTCACAGTCAACAATCGACAGTAGTACACTATAATAGTGCAGTAGCCAGTAGTCGCCTCTCGCACTCTTCGGCGGCGCACAGTGACAGCGTACTTTATCACACCATTCACCACTCGCTGTTTATTTTCGGTACCTACTTTTAGACGAAAGATCTTGATACGTTTTTCACGTGAGAACTTCCCCAAGAAAACGATCACTAGCTATTCAATCGAACGTGACTTTCCACCCGGCACTTTGGTAATTGGTGGTCGAATTGGATATCGGAGCGGTTTCCACGCACAGGTAAATTACTCGTTATTAACATTTTCAAAAATATTTTATCTATCATTTCGACTGCCTTTAAATCCAAACTAAGGGTAGTTGGGCGACCAGCAAATTACAATTGACACTCATAATATTCCATGGATCCATTGTGTAAAGTTGTGTCGGCTTCCTCGCTTCGGTGCTCACCAGTCTAAACAGATTTGTTTTTTTACATGACATAATAAATATAGTCAGATATGTTCCTTATTTTGTCAATTAGTTTGGTACTAGATATTATATACCTGTATTACATAACAGTGGTTTGTTATCAGGAGATACACTAATACTTTCCTTTGATGTTTACCGAATTTTTGTCGATCAGGATTATTAATTGTTGGACCCTACGACCCGCTTACTACCAGTTATATGCACACTAGTAATATGAAGGTAATATTTCCAATAATTTAATATTCAAATTTTTTTGTATTCTAATATATAGTTTTGTTATAGCAGTACCTACTATTATTTTTTTAACTTGTTGAGTTCTTACATTTTTAATATACACCCCTAGTGCGCATAATATTGCATATTATGCATATACATTTTTTAAATTTGTTTCTAAAAAAATTAATAATGTATGATGATGCTACCCAAAACATTAAATAGTTGTAAGTAGAGAACTAGCTGTATTAAGGCTCTTTATTTGTAAGTAACTTTAATAGCTAATAAGAGTTGATGTATTGATAATGATAATGGACTCTAATTTCTTTGAAGTGTGTCATCTATTTTTTTTTTTATAGAATGCTAATTATAATTGGGTTTTATCTACAGTTTATGTAAACATTTACATACCCACAAGATAATTGTTACATTATAACAAGCCTAGTAGCCTGACATACACTTAGGTACCATTATTAATAATTAAGCATAATTTATTTTTATAATTTATTCAGTATCTAGATAGGTACCTTTATTATTTAATTTTGTTTCAAATAATATATTAATTATGTATAGTATTCATCAATGTTTATCTGTATAAAATATTCTAAAGAAGATCTTGTATCCAATTTCTATAAAAATGTTGGGTTTCAACTATATTTTCATCACATTCAGGTTTGGTTTACACTAACCGACACTAACTGATATTTTATTTTAATTGGATTCAATACAATTTACCTTACCTCATCAACACTTGTTAATTGTTTTTTTTGCAATTTTTTGGGTACAAAAATCTGAGAGGGGCCAAAAAATATTTGACTGATTGATTCCGTCATTATGAATAGTTATTCTTATTATGTAGGTATAAATTCTAGACTCAATTATGCCTCGTGTGTTCAAGTGTTCTCTCGTCCTTTGGGGTCTATTTTACTATTTTATGACTTTTTAATTTGTTCACGTGCTCCTCATACTTCCCTAATGTAGCATTACTAATATCAGTATAAAATGTATTATTACCTTACTCATTCTCTTGCTTTTCACTGTTATACCCAGCCCACATCAAATTCTGGGCCCCTTCACTAAATGTTTTTGCAAGCCTTTTACAAAATATCCAACAAAGTTCAACCCATTACAAGCAATACGGGTGTCCCATACACAATTTATAAGTAATCAATGATTAACCCACAGCTTAAAATTACAAAATTACTCAATTAATATATTATAATTATAACACAATAATATACAATTATATCATAAAATATTATTTAATTTAAATTAAGTACCTATTCTTATCAACATTTAAAAAATTACAAATTCATTTCAACGGGCTCCTTAAAATAGTTGAGCCCCTGTACTCCAGATCTAACCCCCCTTGTGGGGCCCCTGGTTATACCTCTTAATTCATGATGGACACTAGTACTGCTGTATCAGAGTTGAATTTTATGTTACGTTCATTCTAAAGATTAAATACTATACCTATTACATATAATAATTATTAAATTTTATGTAAAAAACTGAAGTATGACTTTTATTTTAAACATTGCTTTATTCGTAGAAATTTAAACCTGTAGAATGTATATAGAACAACAAGTTAATTAGATGGATTAGGTTATACAAAAATTAGGTGGAAGACTGACAATTGGGACACTTTTCATGAAACATGCTATATTGAAAGCCAACAACAGTTCAGGTACCTTTTTAGGTTGGCCAGCAGCTATAGTCTAGAACTCTAAAAGGATATTTTAGAAAGATGTTATTTTTGAGAGTTGAGATAGAACTTACCTTTGTGATTTAAAATAATTAGTTAATATTATCATTTAATTAATTCTACTACCTGTCTACCTATGCATTATGCAAATAATGCTTATATAATCTAATATTTTATACTATATAAAGCTTGTATAAAATTGTACTATAAAAAAAAGATAGGCTTTGTATGATATTCTTATATTGTGTTACATGTTTATAGATTATCTAATCATAATACAACTATTTTTCTTTGCTTCTTTGACAATGAATACATATTAACCACAATAAATCAATGCCCCTTTGTCCTGAATGATATTTTTCTTGGGCATTCTATTACAATATGGCACTATTATACATTATAAACATTTTAAGTACCTTGCAGTATTTTATATATAAATACAATACTGTTGACTATGATATAAGAGTATCAAATTTTCAATCAATAACTTTCTTTTATAAATGGTTCTTTTAATTATTTATCTTATCAATTTAATTAATTAAGCAAAAATTGTATAATGAGATTATATTCCATATAATAACCATATTCATCATTACAGTTAAGACTTGAGATAAAATTTAAACAGATGGTTTCATTTGTATTATTATAGCAGGGCCTAAAATACATCTGATTTCAGGGGACGCACTTATTAATTTAACTGTTACTTTTTAGCATTGACGATTTCTATAACAAAAACACCTGTGGGAGTTGTAACACCCAAAATCCCCCCCCTCTTTTATATACCACTTACCCTGTAAGCGAGTTTGTGAGTAACTTTTATGATTTTTTTAAATCATTAAAAGCAGTAAAAGCCTATGTGTGTAGTAAATTGGAAATTATGTAAATATGTTTGTAGGTTATCATCATCAATGAGAATATAATTTATGTAACAAAATAGTTTAAAAGAATATTCAAGGTTTTTTAAAAAACAAATTTGATGTTTAGAAAATAATATTAGGCTTGTTAGTTGAATAAACTGTTTACTGTTATAATACAATATTAATATAATATATATAATTATGTATGTAGATCATTTTAGTTATATTTATTAAACAAGATAAAATAACTAGCTAATGCTTTAAAATCCAATTTATGATTATAATAATCAGTTTTATTTTTTTAATATTTTAATACATTTTAGACTTTAAATAAATAACAACATATATTTATAACATGCTATAGTACCTATACTTAATTAAATTATATAATATGATGACAATATGCTATAAAGTACAATGCTCTGACTTGTTAACTTTTCAGTAAGTTACAGTAAATAATATTGTATTTCAATAGACACAGCATAGAATTATTTAAATATATTATGTACCTACATGTTGAGTTATTTTATATTAAGGCAGGTACCCACTTACTTTATATTGACCCTTAATCATTTCTTCTTTTTTATTACAACAAACTTGTCCATAGGTAATATAGAAATAAAATAAGTACCTAATTAACTTAAGTTAACAGAATAGGTAACCAGTAAATCAAAATATTAAATGATTGATGTTTGTTATTTCTACAAAATTAAAAACACGTTATACAACTTGGGGCACATATTTGTCATTCAGAGGACACACTTTGTTTTTTAGGGAAACACAGTATTTTAGCCCCCGTACTACAGTAATGACATATTTTATTTATTTAAAACCTTGTTTAAAATTGCTTAATAATTTCTGTTGTTTTTTTTTTATGAAGATTGAACTATGTTAAAGTATGCAGTACCTAACTATCCTTATATGGATTTGAATTACTACCTATACTCTTGACATATTTATTAAACCTTGAATATCCTTTTTAGAAAGATTTTTCTTCAAATTTTGAAGAATAATAGTTTATTTAATGCTTTAAAAATTGAATTATATCAAATTATATTATAAAGTAATATGCATATAAGTTTTAGACCATGAAATCATCTTGTCCTTGAAATAGCATAAGTACATTGTTTACAGAAATAAGTATAACAAAAATACATATATTTTGTAATGTGTAACCATTAATAATAAATAACAATACAATTTTTACTGCTTGAATAAATTATTCAATGCAATATTTCTGTATTTCAGTTAAAACACTATTTTATAGTTATGAGATATGACACTTCCAGTATCCAGCTATGAAGAGCTGTTAGAAACAGTGCGCAGTCTTAATCAAGAAACCAGACAACTTCAAAGGCAATTGAATACACCATTATTAGCTCAAAATTTACCCCCAGGTATAATTTAGAATTTAAATAGTGAGCTAAAGAAAATGTCCAAAGACTTTAAATTAATATGTTTCTTAAAACTTAATATACTTAGTTGAATTGAACGAAGGAATGCCATCAAAAGATATGTCACCAAAAATGACATTATCCCTAGAAAACAAATCTAGTTCTGAACAGGTAAACATTTTTTAGTTTTATTTACTCATTTAGTTTATAGTATATAATTTACTTAGTTTGACAAGTATTGTGTAAGAATGTTTAACAAGGTGTCATCTAGTTCAGAGGTTCCCAAACTATTTCATTTTTGATAGGTCGCTTGAAACTTTTAAATAATTTTATGTACAAATACGAGTATATTATAATATGATACAGTATTTTCTGTTGACCAAAATTGTACAATGTACTGAGATCTTTGAATTTAGTTTTATCATTGATCATTATCCGCAATGGTTACAGTTTACAAGATATGTATTAGTGACATATCACCACAATGCTACCAGACTAAAAGTTATTATAAAATTTGCAACCAAAAAGAGATCATTAGTATGTTGTGGGTCGCCGAAATTTAAACATTTTTCAAAATGTATCATACTATGAAAAGTTTAGAAACTTCCGATCTAGGTACTAATTATTGTGAAGTATTGTATTTATTTCACTTAATGTTTCAGTCATATTCACTAAAAAATCTTATAGGCTTGTCAGGAAATTACCATCGTTAAAATAATATATATATAGTTCTTCATATTAATGTTATTATTTCTAAATGGTCTTAAACTCAGCCAACCATTAAACAACAATAACAAATATTTTGTAGTATAGAAAATATCTAAAACCCAGTTACTTCACTCGGCATTATTTTTATTATAAATGCATCTCAATCTACAAAATTATATTATTAAATAAAAAGTTGCCTATTGTAATAATTCCATTTTATCTATCAATTTGTTAAGTTTACAACTCCAGCTATTTCTCAAATTTAACATTTGTTATCTTTCAAATCTTACTACCCATAAATTCATAATCCATTTGATTTAATCCTATAGAATTGTGGTTTGTTACTAAAACGTCCATGCCAGAGAACTTAATAGGATGCTTGCAAATGTTCACTAAGACTAACTGACTAAATCATCATATTTTAAAATTCAATTCTTAAGTTTACTCTACAAATACCTATCTTTTGTCACACCCTGAAAATGTTTGAAAACTTCAAAAAATAGCTTAAAGA
This sequence comes from Macrosiphum rosae, assembly GCA_016617965.1. NCBI lineage: Eukaryota > Metazoa > Arthropoda > Insecta > Hemiptera > Aphididae > Macrosiphum > Macrosiphum rosae. Next base: position 23,566 of record WHPZ01569743.1, on the reverse strand, counting down.
TTGTCTATAAAAAATGACAACATATTACTCCTATAATAAACTCCTATAGCACTACTGAGTCTTTATGGCTCAAAAAAATGTCCTCGTCCGAAATTTTATTGTTATCTTTGAATATGGTACTTTTAGTAAGTACCTCCTTTTATATAATTTTAAGTGTTTAATTTTGTGATCTACCTTCACATTGTTTTCTCTTTTATTTTGTTTGTCTCATACTATTAGTTTGTACTTAAATCTGTACTGTTATCAATTTGTATTTAAATATGTATATACTGTATACTGTATATTTCTACAAAATCCGTTTGCCTTAAACTTATAATAAATAAATAAATTTAATGATTTTTTCCAACTCAGTTAAGTTAAGTTAATATACACTTTTTGTTAACTTTTATTAAGTTAAAAAAAAGTTAATTTGTTTACACAATGCTAGCGTACTTAATTTTTTTCCAACCCAAAACTAAATTATAGATATCTATAATACTTATCTAATAATACTTTATACTTGATGCAAAATTTCTTTATAAGTTAAATTCAAATGATATAAATTTTTAACTTTAAACAATTCATGGTAAATATTTTTTAACCTAAAATATAATAAAATTAAACTTATTTCTTAAAATGAAAAATTAATTCGTTAATTTCAAGTTAATTTAACAATAAATTTAGTAAGTTAACAGTTAAGTTAAAAAGTTAAAATTAAATTAACTTTTTAACTTAACTTTAACTTTTTAACTCGTTAATGCTCAGCCTTGAATTGTTGTGTCTTTTCTATATATTTTAAGATATTTTACAATGTAAATTAATAATTCCCTTTGACACGAGTGTAATCTTCAGACTATATAACAACTTAAAATAATAACAATATTAATTTTTAATCAATTGTCAAGACCAATACATTTTCTTTGGTTATTAAAAAGTATGATTTTATAAACAAGTAAAGAAACTATTTTATTATGTTGCTAATGTTGTATGAAACAAAAAGAAGTGTCTCTCTCTGGGGGTAAAATACACCATAACCATACACAGCTGATTGCCACTCCCCTTCAATTCACCCTAGTTACAATATTGATCACAATCTAGAAAACTTTATACACATTATACCTAGACAGTTTCTTACAAATAATATTTTATGTCATCATACATAATTTATTTCTAATTCACGTTTTTGTTACATTTGAATAAAGTTATAAATTTTCTTTTTTTCGTCTAAATTGGAGATTTAAAATAATGTATTCTGATCGAAAATCTAGACTTCCTATTCGTTCCTCTTCATCATCTCGTTCTTCTCTTGTACCTCAATCACCTAGCTTAGATCATGTGAGGTCGCTTTCTAATCCTCCTAGAACTCGCTGGAGTACAACTACTAAGAATGATAATGAACATATTCAAAATAATAATAACAATCAAATCTCAGACAATTGCAGCTATAGTAAAATAGATTATAATGATGGTCAAAATAATAATATCTTATCAAGCAAGTAAGTTTGCAAAACTTTGCCTTTTAGATATAACATTTGCATAATTACAACTTGATTTACCTCATATTATTTTCATATTACTTCAGACATTCTATATCTAAAACTCATTATCAATATTTGTCACCATGCAATGTTGAAGACAATAGACAAGCTAATAACTGGTCATTCACACAGTCGTTTTGTGACAATAAACATAGTACTAAACATTCTTACAATAATAACTGTCACCTCACAATGATAAATGAGGTTAGCACGAGGAGAATTGATTCTAAAATAAAAATATATTTTATAGTATGGGCTTTGTTAATAAATTGTATTCATTTGTAGAATCAACATATAGATAAAGAAAAAAGATCTTTAGCTGAAGATAAAGAAGAAGATGAAGCTAAAATATCTCCTGATGTAAGTTGAGAAAAATGAGTATGAAAAGACCTAAAAGTATATTGAATTTATATTTTAATTGCTGTTAATTTTTTATTTAAGGGTTGCTTACCTACACCCCCTGGTATCTTAGCTGACAAAAAATTTAATATGTGGCACAGCGTAGGACCCACAAACTTGTCTTCAGACTCATCTTTATTACGATCTCAAACTTCATCTTTAGAATGTGAAAAAGGTCTATCAATGAGATCTAGCAGCCAACAACAGTTAGGAGCTAAAGTAGAAATTGTTTATAATCTCTTGTCATTATTGGAAAACAACAATTCAATACAATCTTCATATCAGTCAGTCTCAGTTCTTTTAGCTATGAGCAAATCACCTGATTGTTGTGCAGCAATGAGACAAACAGGTAAGGGGTTTTCTAATTTAATTGTATTTTGTGTGTTATAATATAATTATTATTTGAATTAGAATATTGTTAAAAAATATTAATTAACATAATATTATGTTGATAGGTTGTGTTCCATTGCTTGTGCAAATTGTCCATGATATGAATGCTGATATTGTAGTTCGTCACAATGCTAGCCAAGCATTAAAAAATATTGTAACTTTTAATCAAGATGAAAAACAAGGTCGCCGAGAGTCTCGTGTTTATAAGTTATTGGAAAGCATGAGAGAATACTGTGATACACCAGTTGTTGTACTTAAACAATTGGATATTAGCAAACATCCCATCACTGCGATTGCAGCATTAATGAAGTTATCTTTTGATAGTCAACATCGATTTGCGATGTGTCTATTAGGTATATATTTATTGCGTGTAATTATCTATTTTAATTAGTAACACACTTTATTTTATTTTTAAGGTGCAATCTATACTGTTACTAGACTGATTCAAGTTGATCATGAAGTTCATGGGAGTGAACCAGATTTGGAATCTAATTCAGAATGTGTAACCCTAAGGCGATATGCTGGCATGGCTCTAACTAATTTAACGTTTGGTGATGCTACTACCAAAACACTTTTATGTTCTTTTAAACAATTCCTCAAAGTTTTAATATTACAGTTACAAATACAGTGCGAAGACCTCAGACAGGTATTCAAATATTGAAAAATAAATAAATATAAATTATAAATATTTTACTGAATTGTGTACTTGTATGTTTTGTACAGGTCACAGCTAGTGTTTTACGAAATTTATCATGGAGAGCTGATCCACTTAGTAAAGACATTTTGCGTGATGTAGGTGCAGTTAAAGCATTAATGGAAGCCTCAATGAAAGCAAATAAAGAAACAACAATGAAATCATTTTTGTCAGCTCTTTGGAATTTCTCTGCTCACTCTCCTGAAAATAAAGTATATTAAATAATATACATATAATAGTGTGATATATTGACATATAATAATAATTTTAATTTTAAATAATATTTTTATTATCTAGGAAGAAATATGCAAAGTTGAAGGAGCTATTGAATTTTTGATTAAAACATTAAGTGGAACAAGTCCTTTTAAATCAGTTACAATAATAGAAAATGCTGGAGGAATATTGAGGAATATTTCATGTGCCATAGCATCTCATGAAGAATATCGGTAATTTAAAACTTATTTCATTCATTATATTAAATAATAATGTATTTTATTCTGTACATTTTTTAACAGTGATATTTTAAGACATCATAATGTACTTGAAATGTTAATGCAACAGCTACAATCTCCAAGCTTAACAATTGTGAGTAATGCATGTGGGACCATTTGGAATTTATCGGCACGTAATATTCGTGATCAAACAACAATGATAAATTTGGGAATTATACCTATGTTACGATCGTTAATTCATTCTAAACATAAGATGATTGCTACTGGATCATCAGCTGCACTTAATAATCTTATGAATGCTATGCCTGCATATAATACCGATCAAGGTTAGCTAAAATGATAAAGATATAATACATAACATGAATAACAGATTTTGTATTATAATACTTTTATTTAGACCTGAACATAAATCTTGAAGATACTTCAATTAAGAGTACTTCTGCTATTGCTAATAATACATATTTAAAGGATTTTAATAAAGAGATACAAGCTATAACAGATAGTGATGATTTGAAAGTTACTGTGTACGTTATTTTTAATTTTTTAAAATAATGTTTAACCAGTAGAATTGATTTTAATATAATTTATTTTAGGAAACCAAATTTGACAAAAATCTCACAGCAGTCTTATGATATTATTAAAATTAACAATAACTGTATGATAACTGAAACTGAAAATGAAAAATTTGAACCTTCTTCTATAGAATGTTCTGAAGATTCTATTCAGAAAATAGAAAATAATATCAGTTTTGAAGAGAAAGTCAAAAAATCTTCTAATGGATATGCTGAGACTTCACTAGATGAAGCAACTAACTATAGTTTGTTATGTGAAGATGATGATAATGGTGAAAAAGTTTTAACCGGTGATACAACACAGACTTATTGTACAGAAGGTACCCCCTACAATTTTTCTAATGCAGCATCATATACAGATTTAAGGAAATGTGGTTTAGATGACAAGGTAATTTAAGTTTTTATACTTTAACTTATTATGTGTTAATTTATCAAACATTTATTACCAATAACTACATATTGTTAAAATATATAGGTACATAATTTAAATTTTGGATTTTTTATGTCCTGCTAATAAACAGTTAATATGTGTATTTGCTGTTTTTTTTTTCAATTAGTAATTCATAAGCTTGAAATAAAAACTAAAAATTAAAAAAATTAAATATAGACAACATATTATCTATTTTTAAAGTTTATTGCCAATTCTCAACTGTATTGAAATCTTTTTTCTATAGAAAAAAATATAGCTAAAAGTATTAATTGGAATAATCAAAGAATGTGTTAAATAAATAAAGGGTTGTTGTACAAAATGATCACTGCTGGGTTCATGGCATCAAACATGTTGAGACTATCATAATTTCTAATACAATTCTAATGATTGTTTTTAGAATCGTAATGAATCTGGAACAGGCCTCCCTGAACAAAGTATGAATGTACCCAATTCTGGTAGTGAAACCCCAGATAGTGCGCAGCCTAAGAATGAATTAAAAGATGGTAAGATTGTATATTATTATTTCAAATAAGTTTGAAAAAATTATTTTTATTGTTTTTTTTAAATTTTAGGTAAAATGGTGACTTTTGAAACACCTTTGATGTTTTCAAGGAGTAGTTCTATTGCTTCACTCGGAAGCTGCGAACCACAAGAAGGTTACATTGGTAGTTCTGCCGTTAGTGAGTGCAGGTATAAATGAAGTTTGTGATTTTCATAATGTTCATATTTTATGTGTATGTTTTTTGTTTTTGTTTTTTAGTCGTATCACAAGTGGTTTAGTTACACCAAGTGAAATTCCAGATTCACCAACTCTAACAGTTCCACCTAGTCCTCCGTGTTTCAAAAGTAATTTCATGACAATTTTTAACTTTTTTTTCAAATTTTATTATTTTATTAGTTTACTTTTGAAACTAAATAATAATTATTTCTAATCTTAAAGTAATAAAGTATAGTATAAAGTATCTTTTATAAACCTCAATCATGAAAAAATTTTTTAATTTTCCTTATTTTTAATGGTATGTAAAGTATATCAATGTTGTAATTATAATAGCTTGTATACTTATACATTTCTATAAAATTAAAAATTGATAAACTAAATAATTTATAATTTTTTATGTGTCCCATCATTGGATGGCCACTTCACATAACACAAGCTCCCTGTCTCTGAATGTTATTAATTTAATTTATTTTATATAAATCCACAACATAATTAGTGCTTAGTGTACAAATGTTTGTTTACAGATTTTACAAACCACTAAACTAGTAAAAAATTTAAACTTGATTTTTCTGCACGTATGCTAGGAGGTTTATATATATATACTTTAAACTTGGTTATCTTGGGAGCTACATAAACTAACATATTTTTGCAACTATATATTTTTTTTTCCATTTTGAATTTGTTTTATTAATTAATTGGATTAAAGCATGTTCTTGAATTTACACTTATATTATTTCTTTTCAATGTTCCTAGAGCTATAACTAATCAATCAAATAAAATGTAGAGAAGTAGTGATTTGATTATATTACTATATTAATGCTAAATAAGATTAAAGTTGTCAGTAACTGAAAAAGCTTTAATGATAATTAAAATTTACTTATGTTCATTGTTTAAGATGAAAGTGTTTTTGAAGACAGTGTGACTATTTTTAAAGAAGAAAAAATGCCTGGCAAAGGTTCAGAATGTACTAGTTTAAGTAGCTTGACCATTGATGACGATCTTCCAGGAGTAAGTATTAAACAAATTGAAAAAACTTTGATAATTTTCAGTTTTATTTGTTATTATTAGATCAAATTACAATATATTCAAAACCAAAATATGTTACCATCATTGAATGAAGAAAAAAATTCTATGTGAGTATACAATATTATTTTATCAAAAACAATTTTCATTTATAAAGAAATAATTGAACATTATATTAAATTCTGAGTGGATTACAAAAGAATTTATTGCTGTAATAATGTTTATATTTTTTAAAATCCTATAATAAAATAAGTAATATTAATGGTTTTAATTAATAAAATGAATTATAATTTGCTTAGGAATGTATTGCATGGTAAGCAATATGAATCTCCATCTATTGATAAAACGTCTAAATCTTTCCAGTTAACTCCTGATGGTTTCCTCGAAGTAAGTATAAAACTAGTATGTCAAATAAAAGTGAACGGTTTGGTGATTTTAAATATGTTTTGAGAGTAAATAATAACCATGAGTCCGTGAATAATTGATTTCTGTTGGTATTATTGATATGTATTTAGTAAATAACTTTCACTTGAGTTTGCTGATTCATTTGTGATGGATTTTGTCTGAGTAAACAAAACTCAACACTTGTTACGTCTTGTGAAACATATAAAATAAATCTTAATTAATAATTTGTTTTTATTTTTTTGCAGTCACCCTCTTCCACTTTTCCGTACTTACAAAACAAAAATCCAGGATTTATACCTCATGCCAGGTTGGCACAAATAACTTACATAATCATAATGTAATTGTTTCATAATGTAATTGTTAACTACTTTTTTTTAGGTCTAGACTTCCAGTCATGGTGCAAAGCATTAGCCAAGCAGTAGACAGATGTCCAGAGTCTAGTTTTTCACAATATAAAATATCTGAAAATGAGGTATAATAATTTATACTAAAAAAATGTTAAGGGTTAGTCTTAAAATCTTTTGTTTTTGTTGTTAGGGTGATGAGATAATTGGATTCTGTACAGAAGGAACTCCAGCAAACATAAGTACAGCTACTTCACATTCAGATTTATCAATGATTACTCCTTCAGAAGATGGATCAGAAACCAATGTTATTCTTCGACAATCTATGAAAATGGTAATTAATATTCATCAATATATTAAATAATATTTAACAATGTTATATCATTCTTATAATTCATGTCAATTCTCTATAATTTAAACATTCAAACAATATTTCTCAATACAATAATATATTATATTATACCTAATTGTTGACCTAAGAATATTTGTAAATTACTTGAATATTTTTGTTTTACATAAAACAGGGACTGAAATCAAAGCAAAAGCAACTGGCTCTGGAATTAAAACCAGTTAAAATTTTGAAATGTTAGAAAAAAAATATAAAATTAAATATTTTTAAATAAAAAACATCTGGGTTTTTAACAATACTTTATGTTATTATTTTTACCTGGGATCATATTTTTTGGTATAAGGATTAAAGAGTGTTTAAAATTTCAAACTAATATTTTTTGTTTGGAGCTGTTTATTTCTTAGAAAATCTTAAAATTTAAATAGATATTTATATTTTATATTGATTTGTTGGTATTATTATTTTATTTATTTATAAATAATTAATCAGATTCTAGAGTATTTATTAAAAAGAAATCGGAACCATTAAATACTGATTTAATCTGGACCCTAAATTTATTTTTCTATCATAACCAAACTCAAAATTTTTTAACCAAAAATTGAGTACCAGAATCTAAAAATAAACAAAGGTAGAAGTCCTTAATTTAATTAGATTAGTATACAGAGTGACAAACTCATTAAACTGGCTTCACTATTTTTTTCAATCTATTTATAATTAAAAATTAAAAAATTAATTTGTTTCATGCTTAATAGCCTTACAGGTTTGGTGCATTAACTTGTACTTGGGTCAATTGGTTTGTTTACAAATTTTCATTTCAATTTTTTTTTTCAATTCAGCTTATGTTATGGCATAAACTTATTTTTTATGTCACCATTATTTAATATATTATTCTGCTAAATAGAGTATGCTTGTCATATATAAAATGTTCTGTTTTTAATACAATAGTTAGGGACTACTTTTGTTTTTTTTCAAAACCTATTTTAAACTATTTAGGTTAGTTTAATAGTTTCAGAACAAAAAAAAAATATTGAGATACAGTGCATACTGCGCACCAGAATATGTACATATAACACTTATACATAACGAAAATATTTAGTATTCTGATATGACTTTTACTTGCACGAGGTAAACATTTACCTCGGAAATATAATTACCTGCTAAAATAATTTTTCTACATACATATAAAAATACATTAATATATATGAATCAGTCATGTTATTGGAAGGTTCTGAATGATTTAAACACATTACATACCACAAAGCTTTAGTAGTACTATCTTTAATTGAGGATGCAACAATTAATTACATTTAAAAATGTAGTATTATTTTTTAAAATCACTAAAGTTGTCACATAATATTAGAGCAACTGGTTAAATAAGTAATATTGTGGAATGTTTAAATTATTTTTCAAATTTTCACTTTGTCAATAATATGAATAGAAATTTGAAATTGTTGTATTAAAAATAAAATGTTATTGTTCTATTATTTGAAAAAACTAGTTTTTAAATTATACTTTTTAAATTGTGATAATATTTTAGGTTGGCAAGAAACGTCCATATCAAACGACGGGTAGACCTTTAGGAAATTTAAATCTTCAGTTTAATCAAACTTCTGCTATACCCACTTCAGGAAACATGTCATTGCCCCGGTTTGATTATTCTTTAACATTAAGTTTAACCTTATATTTAATCAATTTTATTTTTCAGATCATTAGTATTGGATTCCCCTTCAACAGAATCACATGTATCAAATTCAATCAATTCTTCTGAAATAGAAGGTAAGTTTATTTTATTTCTTCATTTGATTTCAATTTATAAGTTTTAAAACATTTCATATTTACAGATCCTGTAACAGTTATTAATAAACGAATGTCGACAGATTCCATAGATAGTGAATTTTCATTGGATGACTCTGGTAAATGTGATAACAGAATGCCACGATCTCATTCACTACATGATGCCCACACATTAAATAGTGAACCCATGTCCGAAGATGATGATGATGATGATGATGATGATGATGATGATGATAACAACGCTTTATTAGATCAATGTATTAATGCTGGTATTGAAAAAATAACAACTTTAAAAATTACTGATGAAGAATTGCCTGATGATGAACAGCAAGAATTATTAAATCAGTGTATAGCTACAGGTATTAATAATTCAGCCACATCCAAATTACAAATATTGTCAGTTAAGAAAAGAACCAAGAAACCAGATAGTGATCTTACTGATGAACAACAAGTAGAGTTATTAGAATCATGTATAGCTGCTGGAATTAGAAATAGCAAAAAAATATTGAAAAAAAATAGTGATGATTTGTCTGATAATGAACAAGTAGCTTTGTTAAACGAGTGTATTGAAGCAGGCATGACAAATTTACAAAAAATAAAATCAAAAGAAACAAATGGTTCAGTTGAACAAAATGAAGAAGATTTATTAAATAATTGTATTAGCCAAGGAATAAAAAACATTGAAAGAGGATCAACCCATAAAAAAAGAGAAATACCAGTATTAAACAAATTTAAAAAATCTTTTGGGCCTAAATCAGAAAGTGAAATTAGTGAGTCTACGAGTACAGTTACACCGGGAGATATTATTGATGGAATTATATGTAAACGGGATGAAAGTGACGAATCCACATGGAAAGATGATGAAACTTTAACATTTACTACTCTCACAAGCTCTTACTTAAGCACAGGAGAGAATTCTAAACCAAAATTTATAAAATTGGATAAAGGAGAAATGGGTAAAAATATAGATTTAATATTTTTTGTAAATTATTATTAATATTGTATTTTTGTTTGTTTTAGGTATCATATCTTCTTTAGATTTTGAAGACATACATCTGGACGCAATAAAACCTCCTTCAGACATGGATAGTTTGCTATCCATGACAACAAGTGTTCAATCTAATTGTGGTTTTGATAAAAAAAGAAAAACGTCTAATGATAGAAATGATTCACTGGGAAGTTGTATGAACATAGAGAATATTAACCCTCCATCATACATGGATGAGGTTACTGATTTTGAGATGGAAAACAGTATTACCAGTATATCAAGTATACGTTCTGAAATAGTCGACCAGTCAATTGGTGCTCAGTATTATACAGCTGTGGATGATTTAACTTTAGTAGATGATTTTCCATCATCTGAAATGTCTTCAGATCCTAATCATTCTAGTCCAGCTCAAATTAGACGCCGACTAACACCTAAACAAAAACGAAACATGAAGAAAGACAGGTAAATAAATAATTATTTAAAATATTATATAGTATAAATTGTAATATTTATTTCCAGGTATAATACCTACACAATAACTTCTGATGACAGTAGAGAAAACTCGATGGAGCCTGAAACTAGGTCATCACCTCTGAATGAATCAGACTCTCATTCTTCTGAAGATGCCATAAAAAAAAGGTCACCAAAAGAAAAATTCCAAATTAAGAGATCATCTGAAAAAGATAGATTTCGTACACGCACATTAGCTGATCTAGACCTAGCCAATATTGTGCAAATCCAACCAAAAGATAATGACTTCACATCAAACTTTAAAAATCATGTTGATGAAAGTACCACGTCAGAAGGTACTGACGGTTATTCCAGCGATGGGAATGAGTCAAATACTGGGGTTGCTTCAGCTAGAATTGTTAAGCCATCAGAAGTGAAGGCTGTTAGAGGTAAGAAAAAATCACGGGGTAGTGGAATACCGATAGTAGCTCGAAGCAGTCCTCAACCATCCCCTACAACCTCTAAAAGTTCACAGTCAACACCTACCAAAAAGCAGACTCCTCTTAAAAGACAAGGTACATTTGTAAAAGAAGAATCTCGTATACCTACTCCGGGATCTACTGGCAAGAAACATACTAGTGTACCAAATCTGGTTAAGCCACCGACCAATAAACAGTCTACTACAAATATGCGTTCTAGTGGTGTTCGTAATTCAGTTAGTAATAGTAGTTTAAAAAGTAGTGCCGATCAATGGGCTGGTAGCAATAGTAGTCTTCCAACCATGGCTGGAGTGGCTAAGACAAATAGCAATACTAGTTTAAATTCGAACATATCAGCAACAAGTTCGGGGTGCTCAGTTAGGACAACATCTGGTCAAAAGAAAGAAGTCACTAGTAAGATAGCAACTTTATGGAAGAAAATTGAAGATAATAAAAAGAAAGACATTAATGCCAAAGATAATCGTGTGTGGATCAGTTCAAGTCCTAACAATCGAGTTTAAAGAGTAGAAATTAGGTAATATATTCTATTATCTACATACATTTTTTTTTCTTATAATATTTTTTTCTCCTTTTTGTATTTGTTATTTCTATAAAATACCAGTTATTGTATAATAACCTAATATTGGATAGCAATCATATTTTTTCATCTTGTTACACATATTTTTTTTGTATTAAATAGAATTTTGTAATTTAAGAGTCATCATAGACTGGTAATCTTTACCTAATTGAATTAAGAGACTCAAAACAGTTTAATACTAACAAATTTCAATATTGCAATGAATAGTAAATTTTATGAATACTTTGTCATAATTAATTTTGACCTTTAAAACATAATTATGATTACTAAATAACTTTATTTATATTGTTTAATTTAAAATTTTTTTATTGTTTTAGGTTTATTTGAGTGAGATTATTTATTTTATTGTTTTTTCTTATTCATCATAGTTTAATTTAGATTTTTATCTTGAAGCAAAAGATTTAATTACGTGTTATTATATAAGAATACAAATTGTCGTCATTTAATCTACGTTTTTGAAAATTTTAACTATTTTTTTAGTTGTACAAAAAATATAGTTTGAACAGATTGAAATGTATTAAAATTTCCATTGTTTCCAAAATAAAAGACATTTTTGAGACTGACGCAAGTTTAAAGTGTTTAACTTCAATTTTATCATTATTATTTTTTAAGTCAATAGTATTAAATATTTTTGTATGATCGGCAGTACAGTATTGTATTATGTTAAGTGCAGAGTTCCGCTTTGAAATGGATCAAATTTTCAAATAATTTATAAATAATGTTTTAGAATATAATTTTAGAAGAAGAAAAAGCGTGTTTTTGTTTGTGTCTAAATATTATATTACAATCAGTGAATTGTATTGTTCCTCGACAACTTACCCATCTAAGCTCCACTACCTAATATTTTAAATGTAAGTATAATATATATTAGGTACATTCATTGACCATTGTCCATCTTGAAATAGTGGTGACTACTGACTAGTAGATCGACATATGTCATGATATCGGCATAGACGTGCGCAGACATTTGTGGCAGGGTGGGCTAAGTCAATAAAGATTAAAAAACCTGAACTCTGATGGAAGAAACAATTAAAATGTTACATACTTTAATTTACCTACTCATAATCACCCACTATTTAAGGCATAAATCATTCATATATGATAAAAACGGATTTAAAAATTAAATAAGAAATATTTTAATTTGTCAACACAGTTTTAAATTTTAAATAAATACAATTCCGCAATCTGAAATGGTACCTAATATGTTATCAATTTTATCTTTAAAGACATTAAATTTATTATTATTTATTATCATTGAGTATCAATGTTATTTTTGCCTACCTTATGATTTAAAAAATCAAAAACCGTGATGTTTATATTATGATATGACTATGTATACAAATTTCAGTCCGTCTCGCAGAGTGGGCCATGGCCCACCCGGCCTCCCCCTGTGCGCAAGCTTATGGATATCGGCACTGTTCCATGCTAAGATATACTAAAATGTTTTCAAAATTTCAATCTGTCAGTTTATAAATAAAATCCAATAGAGACGTTAAGTCACTGAATGGAGGACAAGAGTTGAAAACATGAGTAGCTGTTAGTGGATATTGGAGATCTAGATAGTCTTACTGGCCCATAAAATCTAAGAAGTAGAATACAACACCTACGACCTACCTTTACTTTTTTTTTCTGTATGTACATGAGAGCTGAAGTGTTTTCCCTGGCTTAGCCCCCATGCAGCATCGTTTATTAACTCAATTATTCATAACATTTTGATTGCTGTCATGTGCTGAAGTTTACTTTCCTCAGTGGAGTAGCCGAGCAGATATATATATAAGTTACGAACATCATAAAAACTATCCTTTACAGTTGGCGAAGCCACATGGGGATAGACCCTTATACCTTCACATAAAATTAATGTGTACAGCAATATTATTAACTTTATCCGAAGATTTTCGCGAGCCGACAAAGTCCGCCGCCCTAGACATCGTCCTATGCTCGGACAGGCCTAAGCCTGCCATCCTGGACATCCCGTCCCGTACGTCCTTTTCTCAAGCTCGTAAGTCGGTGCTTGTCTTAGTCTCCAGCAGCCTCAGCCGCCTGGAGCGCTCTCCTTGAGAGTCAGGATCTCCTCAACCATTTTATAGAAGATCCTGAACGTCTCTTCTACCTCCTTAAGGACAAGTCCTCTCTCCCGATATCAAACCAGAAGATCTTCAAAGATAGGGTCGTAGCGAATGTCCGGCATATCTTCGACCACAGGAGAGGGACCCAGGCGTTCGAAGAGCTCGGCCCGGAAGCCGCCCCGCTTCTGGAATCGGAAGTAGGTTGAGTACATTTTTATTATTAATTGTATACTATAATATTTGTGTAGATATAATAATATTACTTAAGAAGTTTCGTGTACCCACGAATAATATTTTTAAATTACACGAAAATAACTAAAACAGTTGTTTTTGGTAATTTAGTACTTATGTAGGTAATTTAATCCAAATTTAAACTTAAAAAAACTAAAAAAAAAACTGTACTTATATATTTTAAATTTTTTTGGTTACAGAATCAACTACTTACATGGGACCTTCTTTTAAATTTTCAATCCTTAACCAAAGCTATAAAAAAATTGAACATTTTATAAATTTGATAAATTTTGTCAGAAAATTTTTAATTACAAAATAATTTGAAAATGTTCTAGATTTTTATGAATTTTATCGACATTTAACTTCAGAGTTTCAGACGCACAGAAAAAGTTATTCCGGACTTACGCTCAACTTGTTTTTAATTTTCACTAACGAAAACTTATGAGGGACCGTTGTGTTACATTTTCAAGTTTTTTGTCCGAGCTAAAAAATTTTTTGTAGACAATAATTAAAAAAAACTAATAAAACTAGACCTAAAAATAACTCAAAATCCTCAAAAGAATATTAATTTATCGAAAATTGTATAGTGCTTAGAAATTGCTAATATAAACATTCTGTGATCATTTCTTGCATCTACAGTTATTTTTTTTTTGAGTTACAATAAAAAACAAAATAGACTTTTTTAAAAACTGATTTGCGTAAAAATCTCAGTTTTCCTTAATTTTTTGTTTGAATTTTATTCCACCAAATGCACCAACTAAATTCACTTTCCTACCAGAAAAGATGCTGTTGAAGAAAATCTAATCATTTTTACTGTCCCAAAAAGTGATAAAAAAATAAACAAATAAATAAAAAATAATTATAAAAAACAACACATAATTTTAAAAACAATACATTCCATCTGCAGCTCCGCTCTGGAGAATCTAAAATGTAAAGGTGCGTACACACCACGATTTAAGATAGTACTATCTTAAGATACACACTGCTGCGGTAGACGGTACGATAACGACACGGTAACGGTAGCGATACAATTGAGCTCATAGTTTTATATGAGGCAAACCACATTGGTACGATATTATCGGATCGGTGAACGGTAGGCGGCGCCTATAATCTTTGTGCGGTAAAGTTTAAAACTAAACGAATGTAATTAAATGTAGATGCGCACATTGTTGCGATAAATCGCCGGTACGGTAAAAAATATCGTACCGTGCTCCGATATTTTTTTAACGTTGCATGCACGATAATTACCGTCTACCGGGCCGATAAATATTAATAGCAATAATGTTTATCTATTTTGTAATAATTATGACATACATAATATGAAGCTGTTTAGCTGTTTAGCTGTACAACTGTATTACCATTATGGCATTAAGTGCTATAGCCTATATGTTATACGTACAACCTTAAGGTAATATAATTATATTATTAATATTTAAATTAAGTATTAATAGTATAGTAGGTACCTATATCATAATAATTAATATTAATAATAAGTTTTTTTATCAAATATACTCCTATAGATACTCCCCCATTCTGCAAATGTGGGCAAAAATTACCTTTAGTTAGTTAAGTTAAGTCAAGTCAACATTTAGAAAGCTATAATTTAAGATTTAATAAACATTATACTTCACTCTTAGGTTTAAAGTTAACACCTGAAAAAATATGAACTTAACTCAGTTATATAATTACTTTTTAATTTAGCTTTAAGTAAAAGCATTTTGATTAACGTATAGTACCCACTTTTAGCAATGTATACAAAATACGTAATTTCATTGTAATTCATATTAGTGAATTTAAGAAATTATATACTCGGTAGGTACCTACCTACATTTGTCAGTTTCTACGAAACACTATATGAGTACCTACAGTTCTTATCCCTAGTATTCTTATTTACACTTATAGAAAATTTAATGAAGTGATTTTTGGAAGAGCAAAAATATAAAGTTCATGGAAAAAGAACAGATTAAAATTTAAAATAGAATTCGTTGGTAGGTATACTTTATATTTTTAACTCTTGGTTAGTTACTAATCTCCTGTCATACAGAACGGTTAGAATTTTAGTATGTATTTGGATCTTTTAAAGATTTTAAAAATGTCAGCTATTAACACAGAATTGCTTATTTTAGAAGTTAAAAATTATGAGTTATTATATAATCAAGAACACCCGCAGTACAAGGACTACAGACAAAAGGACCGGATATTCGACAATGAGATCAGTAAGGCAATGAGAGGGGGAAATGGTAAGTAGTCATGTTCAGTGGCGTCATTCGGTGGTACTACCCTAGAAAATATTGAGATAACGCCCCTGGACATGTTCCAATAATTGCACAACGATTTTAAATAATAAAATATATAAAAAAAAATATTCAGATGTAAATAAAACTATTAAAATATATTTATATTTTGAGTTAATCTAGTGAAATTTTTATAAAGAATAAACCTAATACTTATCCTGCAATGTTAAATATAGAACAACGAACCATTTTAAATTCATAATATTCACTTAATTAATAATAAGAAAATTAAGACATTAGTTACCTACACATATATTAAGACTTGTGTTATAGGCGTATTTATAGAGAAATTATCGTCTTGTGGGAAGGGAAGGGTTTATAACAAAAATATTCATATTAATTATACATAGCTGTCGAAAAAAAAATATTTTTGAAAATAAATTAAGAGGGTATAAACCTCAAAATGTCTATATGTGTGTCAGATATATCGTACCGCATTACCGCAGCAGTGTGACGTGCTAGTTGTAACGAAAAACGTTCCGGTACGATATTTTACTGTCCGGTAACTCATTATTTCGTTACCGGATCAGTGTGCAAACTCCGACGGTAAAGATTACCGCACAAATAAAATATTGTTTACCGTATCGTTACCGTACCGTCTACCGCAGCAGTGTGTGCGCACCTTAACTCTTTAAGTTAAAATTGACGTAATTTTTTCTTTTTACTCGTTAATGCTTAGTTTTGCCTTTTTGATCAATTAAAATGCATTGTTTTTCATTTTTTGGGTTGTTTTCTGGTAGAAAATTTGATCCTACTTGGTACTTAACTGAGTCAAAAGTAATTCCTATTACTTTTTGTAATAGCCTGAAAACATTAAAAAAAAAATTAAGGGAAAACTGGAATTTGTACGCAACTACTATATTATATTTGTCTAAATCGATAATTTTTTTGTGTAGGTAACTAAATTGAATAACTTACTTATAAGTTAAAGATGTATGACATTTTTACCAAATGTTTATATTAGTATTTCCTACACATGATTACATTTTCAAAATATTCTGACTATTTTTGAGCTAAGTATAGACGTTTGTCATTTGACATATTAAGCTATTCTGTTTTTTGGGTTCTGAGGGGAACGATGAATGTATTGATTTTACAATGATGTGTGTTTTTTTTTATTTTTTTTTTATTTTGTGTCTGACATCACCTTTTAGGACAGTAAAAGTAATTTGATTTTCTTCAACAGTATCTTTTCTGATAGGAAAGTGAATCTAGTTGGTACTTTGAGGGGGTCAAAAGTAAAATTTTTACAGTAGTTTTCAAAAGCGTAAGAAAAATTAATTAAAAACGGGAATTTTTACGCAAAATCTGTTTTTGATAAAATGCATTTTGGTTTTTGGTGTAACTTTAAAACAAATGACCGTAGATACATAACATTTTCACTGGTTGTTTATATTTGCATTTCCTATACACGATAACATTTTTTAAATATTTTGATTTATTTTGAACTGTTTAGGGACATTTTCAGTTTCCAATTTTATTAGTTTTTTTTTTATGAATATCAATCAAATTTTATTTGTTGAGTAAAAATACTTGAAAATTTAATAGAAGGCTCCAAGTATATTGTTTCAAAGGTAGATGAAAAATATTAAAAATCCTTAGTCGCAGTTTTTTTTTATAAGCATTTAAAGTTCAAAAATTGACAAAATATGGAAAAATCACGAATATTATCAAATTATTTTGAGTTAAGAATTTCCTAAAAATTTTTCTTTTTAAATCTAAGATTTTCAAATTTAATACAAGATTCCTTATAAGATTATCTACCTTTATCAAAAAGAAAATGTCTGTAAGATAGTTAAATTAATTTTTTATGAGCGTTTGAAATTCAAATTTTTACAACATTGGATGATATTCACTCGATTTCTCATTTAGTGATTTCCTTATTTTGTTGTAATTCAAAAAATAAAAACTGTAGATACATGAAAATTTCACTGAATATTTATGTTAGCATTTCCTATACACCATACAATTTTGAAAATATTTTGACTCTTTTTGAGCTGTTTACGGACATTTTAAGTTTTCAATTTTTTCAGTTTTTTTCTATAAATATCAATTAAGTTTTATCTGTTGGGTCAAAACGTGTAAAAATTGAATACAGGGCTCCTGATATATTGTTACAATATCAGTTGAAAAATATTAAAAATTCATATTCACAATTTTTTTTATAAGTATTTAAAGTACACATTTTGACAAAATTTATCAAATTTAAAATTGAATAATTATTTTGTAGTTTATATCTAAAGATTGAAAATTTAAAACAAGATTCCATGTAAGTAGTTAATTCTGTTACCAAAAAATCAAAAAATACACAAGCACAGTTTATTTTTATGGTCATTTTAAGTTCAAATTTGGACGAAATTACATAATAAAAAACCTAGAATAACTATTTTAGTTATTTTGTTGTGATTGTATAATATTCGTGGGCACTTGAAACTTCTTAAGTACACTATTATATATCTATGATAGTATCAGGGGTTGTTGTTGATGTATAACGTATTATAAGTACCTAATGGATATTGTGATATGATTAATTTGGAATTTATAATAGGGCAATTTTTTTTAATACCATAGATAAGTAGGTATATAATATGTCTTATACCTAGATTCCTAGATACTTAGATATCCTCTCAGAATCGTTTTTCTTATACAATGATATTATATCATTGAATTCAAATGTAATACAATCCATTATACAGTGACCCACTTGTAACCTACTGTACGTCTGTACAGCAGAGCACCTTTTTTTTTCTTTAAAACTAGTCATGTAGAAAAATTTGTCAACGTATATAGATCGTCATTAAGTTACATAAATGATCAATCTCATTCTGGAAGGTCTTAAGACAGTTAGACTTCCTCTTTAAAATCTAAGTGGTAACATAAACACCACTTGAAAATCTATTTTCCATCTCTATGCTATGTAAAACTACTAAAACTGACATTTTTGAAATTGTTTTCATTAAAAAATGTAGGTTGCAGTTGATAAAACGTCATTGCTTAGTTTTTAAATTCGGCCGCAAAATTTAAAAACATGTAAAATATGTAGGTGTTAAATTAATTGTAACCAAATGTTATTATTCAAATTATTGCAAAAATATTTTTGTTATATTTTACAGAACCAAATAGTCTAAAATCTAAATGCATATGCGATTATGGGAGATTAGGTAATAAATAATAATAACAATATTTTTAACAAATCAATGCGATTTTGAAGGACAGATTTGTATTATGATTTATGGTAAGCGTTAAAAGATATAATTAAAACGAAAGTACACGAAATAAAATATTATAATATATATTATAGTGGCAATCGATGATTCATGTAAAATTAATTTTATAGCTGGAACAGGGTAGCGGACACTAAAATAAATCATATTATAGTCGGTGGCGTCACAGCGGGGGCTGCTAACATCCGGCCGACGAAGGCTGCTTGTCCTGCATGGTCAACTGTATGGTCTCCATTAGCCGATCGATGATCGCCGTCTGGTCGGCTGATCGTTGTCGAAGCACGGTAAGTTCGTTTTTGTGACGATCAATTTCACCGGCCGATCGGCACTGATCGTCGGATAGACGGCGGTTGAGGTCGGCTAAACTGACTGTTAGTTCGCTGTGCTGTTCGTACAGCCGCTGTCCCTCGCAATCCACCCGGCCCACTTCGGTCCGCAGCCAGTTGATCCTGTACAGCAGCTTCTTGATGACCGATTGCTGGGCGCCGTCATCGTCCTCGCGGCCGGCCGCTTCAGCGATTTCGTCATCGGTGAGCGAAGCAGGTGCGCGAGTGGACTGACGTCCGTCACCTTCGGCAGCCGCCGCCGCATCTCCCGATGATGCTGCTACGACCGCCGCCCGTCGCATTATCGTCCGTTTCAAGTACTCATCCGGGTCCGCCTGATATTTATGCCAGCTGAACACTGGCATGGCTTCCCGCAGGAAATCCATAGCCAGAGTAGCCCGGTTCAGCGTCCGGTCGTACAGATACGCGTATTTTTCGCACAGTGCCATCTGCTCCTTGGCCAAACCGTCGCTGATGTGTTCCGTTCGGCTCTCGAACACGTCTGACACGAACGTCCTGAAGTCGTCCACCATGGCGTCCGACAACTTCATCATTAGTGCCCCTTCATCGCACGTGCAAAGCGCCACCTGCGCAGTTCAGTAAGCAAATTATTATTATTATATGATATATTATATTACTGAAGGATGATTGATGATTCACCAAACATGCTCTCTCCGTTTGTCCTCAAACATACATGATACATTTAAGAATATACAATATATACCTAAATGTATTCAAATTCTGCAGATTTTTAAATTTGTTAGTACCTATATATATATATATTTATTTTTAAGTTGGTAAACTAGTTATTATATTTTTAGTAACCGGGAATTTTTGTAAGCATCCTGCAGTTGCAGAATAAACATTGGTTTTTTCCAATTCAGAACCACCTGCATTTTTTTATGTTACTAAATAGAAATTCAACTGAGTAGCTTCTCTGCTTCTGAGATATTAAACTTTGCGTTCTAATAATATTAATAATATTTAATAATAGTTGTACATCAAACATACAATAGTTTTAATATATTTTAGTCTAATATTTTACTCGAACAATTAAAATATATGTAATATATAAAATATTCATATATTATTGCGTATAGGCATCTATTATTAATTACCTATTATAATATTTATAAATTATCATAGCCCCACGTCTTTAAATCCATTATCATGAACTATTTTCTTTAGTACATTCAAAATTCTGAAAAACTAGTTTGAAAAGCATCGACATTTAATAAAAATCAACTGTTATTAAAATATACATCACAAATGTGGATAATTTTTAAATAAAATAGGAATTTTGATTGCCACTGAGCATTTCTCAAATGACATAAAAATGTAAGTACCTACCTATTTAAGAAAAAACCTGTGTATTATAATGTATTGCAAAGTAGCCAAGTAGGTACTGTTTAATTATCAACTAAAACGTAGCTCGCTACTCGATATTTTCCACTTCGAAGAAAATGTATGAATCATAAATATGTATTAATAATAAGTAACCATTAATTGTATATATACCTATTTACCTAGTGGGAATTAAGTAATTTTTACATTTTATCCTTTTCTATATTTATAAACAAGGCGTTACGCAAAATCAATTAGAAAATAAAAATATTTGTACCCAGCTCAAAAACATATTTAAATACAAATATGTACTAATTTTTAAGACGTATAATGCAGTTTATGTTGAGTGATTCTGTACTGTCTCATGAAATGAAAGATAAAAATAGTGTGATATAATTTGTGTACATACAAATATATATTAGCTGTATTTGTGTATACTAGCTACTTAAAAAATCAATAAATTCATTACAAAAGAAAACAGGGACGAGCATGTGTGTTGAATAAACTGGTAATGTGTGATATGTATCTATATTGTACATTTGAACCTATATGTTATAAAATCAATATTATTATATAGGTACGCATCAAAACCAGAATATAAAATGAAAAAAACCTGAAGTTTTTTCAAAATTTAAAATATATAGTATATAATTTAAAAGTATAAAAAAATCACAATTAAAAGAATAGAAGAAGGATCAGAAAGTTATTTTAAGTTAAAAAATGTTTTTGTAATAAATTAAATTATAATGTTTTGGCCTACTACAAAATACGGACTAATATGACTAACTTAAAATTGCTTTTACTTCAAAGCAAAGTTGAACATATTAAATTCGGATTTCACCAATGTTTCAGTATACAAAAATACACAAATTGGAAAAAAAAGATGTCTATTATTAAAGTAGAAATTAGAAATTTAGAGTAGGTATTATTATCATAGTCTATACTCTATTATGTAATGTTGATCCCAGTAAAATAACGTTCTCACCACGAATAATTGTTCTAAAAATATCATAATTATGTATTTGTGAGTATTTATTTTTGAATTTTTAATTAATATATCTAAGATATATTATATAAGTTTTTTATATTTTATTTTAACAAGGTGGTTTTAGTTATAGTATTTTTTGGCAAATCTTGTTTTCTGGAAATTTCGATCCCCATAGTATTAAGTTATTAACTGTGATTACTGTAAACCATGCATAAAGCATATTATAATATTAATTATTGTAGGTATGATACAAATTTATTTTTATTTTTTTTAATCATGTATAAATATAAAATTTAACATAGGTACTTGTATTTAAAATGCCAACAAAGATAATATAATATAATATATTTATGCCTGACAAAAATGTAAACATTACCAGTGTTTCGATTTTAAAAAACAAAATACTTTTGTCAACATAATTTACTTTTACAATTTTTGGCTTGCTACATAAATACAAATATGTTTGATAATGAATAAAAATAAACTGTTAATTTCCAATAATAAATAAATTAACAATAATTTTGACGAATAAAATATTTTAGATGGTTTAATCGAATAATCGTGATAATTTGTAAATAATCACATAACTTAATAATATTAAAGTATAGTTTAATATTTATTTAATTAATTAATTGTCTATAAATTTTGTTTTATTATATTATTATTAATATATTATGTAATATGATTATTACCAGTAGCGGATTCAAGCGGGTTAATGAGGTAAATACTCCCTTTCTTGAGTGGCTTGAGCTTATTGTATTATATCATATTAATTTTTTTTAGTACCTATTGGATACATTTTAATTACCCCTTCCCCTTTCACACATCCTTAATTATTTTCTGGATATGCCACTTGTTTGTACAATATTGGTAATGTTATGCTTATTTTAGTATATTATAATTTATTATTATATATGGTTAAAGAATAAAAATGATCAAATAGCTATATGTATCAATTCATTTTAGTTTATTTGAAATATGCTTAGACGCAAATCCATTAAAATTTCTGGGGGTCTAACATTTTAAACATCAATGAGAATGATGAGGCTTCGATCCCACACAACTAAAAACCTGAATATTTTTTTTTATTTTTTTTGGGGGGGAGGGGGCTTATGGGAATATGGGTTATTTGGGCGGCTGAGTCCACTTAGCTTCCCTGCGTTTTGCGCCTATGAATTATATGAATATGAATAAAAATATGCAACATATAAATATATAACATTGTAAGTACCTATGTATAAGTGTATAACTGGAAATAAATACTGCTGTAAATTATATTATAGCTATTAACTGCAGATTATTCACACTACAGCAGCACATATATGAAAAGGCCATGTCTATGCAGGCGCGGATCCAAGGGGGGGCCAAGGGGCCATGCCCCCCCTCCCCCGTAGACTGGTGGATTTTCTATTATATCTATTTTCGGCAGCCGATAAAATGTATTGTTTTGCCGATAGCGTTTCGGCCGTGTCCGTTTTTACCGGTCGCCGT
>WHPZ01569734.1:0-17624 GCA_016617965.1 Macrosiphum rosae | reverse complement strand
TTGTATAAGCTCTCCTGAACTTTATCCTTTTTGAATGGCTTTACGAACTCGGTTCTGTCAAAACATTTAGAAGCTATTTCAGACACCATTATTTTAGCATCTTTGTGTCCTGTGTTTTCCAAAGGCATAACTGCTATGTACTGAAGTAGGGGCCATGCATTTGACTGATCCCACTGTTCTTTGGTTGTCCTCAGGGTGGTTGGTATACCACCATCTGTCTTCAGTATTTCAGTCTCATTTATACAGTTAAGAACCCTTTTAACGAAGTAATCAGTTTTGTTTTGTTCATAACAGCCAGTCCATAGCGGTGATATATTTGTAGGGTAAAAATATTTTCACTCCGACTGGACTGGCTGTTATGAACAAAAAAAAACTGATTACTTCGTTACAAGGGTTCTTAACTGTATGAATAAGACACAAATACTGAAGACAGATGGGGGTATACCAACCATTCTGAGGACAACCAAAGAACAGTGGGATCAGCCAAATGCATGGCCTCCGCTTCAATACATAGCAGTTATGCCTTTGGAAAACACTGGACATAAAGATGCTAAAATAATAGTTTCTGAAATAGCTTCTAAATGTTTTGACAGAACCGAGTTCATAAAGCCAGCCAAAAAGGATAGAGCACGGGAGAGTACACAATACAAGATGGTTTTTGGTGGTCAAATGGAATTGTACTAGAATTGTTACAAATGTACAAGACTACAGCCTCAATAAACAACTGGAATATAACAGCACCACTCTGCTATGAAGTAGGTACTATAAAATCTAATAATTTTAAAGAATAATAATAATACTAATAACAATAATACAAAAATGATGGCAAGCAAGATATTATAAAAGTTATTTATTTATTTTTTTTTTTTTATATCAATCAATTAAAAATAACCGCAAATAGCTTAATTAAATATATGTTGAATAAATCAAAATATACTAGTACCTAGCGATTATGTACTTAGTGAATTAACTATAAAACGATAGTAAATTTTTTTTACCGGATCATATTATAAATGTAGTGTTGCGGAAATTATGCCACAATTTAATAAGACTATTGATGTTAAATTTATTAGTATTTATAATCAATAAAACACAACCTGCAGAAAAAACAACGTAAAATATTACATGTACATTTAGTGTACAATATTAAATGTAATATCACATATTGGTTGTTGACATTTAATTATTTATGAAATGTAATGACACAACAGCTGTAGTGCAGTTACATATTATCAATGATATCAAATGCAATTTTTTAAACTTAAATACGAAAAAGGTGCAACCATAGATAAGTACCTACATTAAAATTATATATAAAAAAATTCATTACAATTTCTTTTGTTAATGATGAGATAATAAACTAAAATAACTAAAACATAGGTCAAGATTATTATGAATTCATATGTATTAATTTATAATCTGTTAAAATATTACAAATATTAAAATAATGTAAATTTTACTTTGAAAAAATAAAATAGGTATCAAAAATCTGTAACATTTAAATATTTAATTACTGAAATGTATTGCTACTACAGCAAATAATATCTTTATTAATTTATTTTTAAGGCCAGCTGATAATTTTATTTCAAGAAGCATCTGTTTTCATGTACCTACATATTGCTGATAATCTTATTGTTCTGAAATAGTTGGCACCTCTGATCTTAGTTTATGACAAAGCCAGACATTTTTATAAGCATACTTCAAGAAGTCTAAATGCCCCAGCGTGGGTATACAAACTTTTATAGTTTTATCCCATAGCTAGTTTATCCGTATGATGAAGACATAATATGTGTCAAGCCTTTGGATAATTGGCACTTAAGACTTAAGAGTTTGAAGTATGCTCTTAAAAACGGTTGTTCTCGGAGTAAAATTGCTACATGATCAGGATAATTATATTGCCTAATGTACTCACATGAAAACGGGGGTGTGCAGGATTAAATAAGTATAATAACCGTAACCATAATAAAAACAAAATCTCAGTTTGGAGAGTGAGTGTATTTTAACTAGTGTATTACTTGGCTGCCATCTTGAATTTTATTCAGCCCATATTGATGGATACATCAACACTTAATACGTTAACACTCTAAACAAATAATAAATAGTACAATATTTTTGAGAAATCTTAAATATATTGATACCTATAGATTATGGGTACCCTACTTATCATAATTCTTAATATTATAAAATGGTTAATGCACGAGAAGACATGGCTGCAAATAACATAAAACAGAATGATAAAATACTAAAATCCAACGGTATTGTTGAATGAAATATGGAAATACATGCCTGTAAACAGGACTCACTTGGTTTTGACTTCCAACTTCCAACGGCGCTCGATTCTAGCATTCCGCGTATGAACAAAAATAGTCGGGAGACGGAAATCCAGACCAAGGTAGTAGTTGTAGTGTAATAGTCGAGTAAACCCTTCCTTCTTTGGGTTATCATCACGGTGACAAGGTTGTTCCAAAGTGGTTATCGTTATTTAGACAGGTAAAATGATTTTCGCTAACAGACACCATTCATAAATAAATTACTCGGTAGAGTATTCAAATTTCCACAGTTAACAAATAAGCATTTTATCTAGTATGTACCTAGTGGTTTTCTTTATTCGATAGCTCAACTCAATAATTTTATACTGTAAAATAAAAAAACTATAAAACCATTCATTTTTGGCAGATTAATAGTTTAATAGTTTATAGTATAATTATTGTCGGTAGGTATACTATAGAAAAAATAGAACTCTCAATCATACACAAAATATAAAATTCTAATTTATTAATGCTGCAAATTTGAATTTTCTACTATAATAAATGTACATAATATACTGAATGGTGTCGGTTCTAGGTTCCTGGCATTGTGACTATATAATTAGTATGGACGTGTGGCCTCCTCCATTATGCCTCGAAAATGTAAAAATTATTACTATAACCATACACATACGACATACCTACATTTGATTCGGAACAATCGAAACCAAAAGTTTTCAGCTCCACCTTCCCCTAGTATTATCCTTATTATCCTCGTAGTTTCTGTATTCAACAGGTAGTTGTGTATAAATTTCCCCACCACTTTGCGAAAAACGACAACATTGGAATAATGAAGTCCGTTTAAATGCATGAGGTATTATACATGGTGCGTATTTTTTTATTGTGGTATCCCCGTTAAGGCCTAATCCACAAGTACAAACAAAGTTTTGTTATAAAACAAAATTTTATCCACACTTTTACCACAAAGTAACTTACTGTTAATGATCAATGGTGGATACATGTTTGTTTTTAATGTATCTATATTAGAATTGTTTAATAGGAATGTGTTTTGACGAAGGACAGTCAACGGATAGGTAATTTTTGATTTCACCAAAAAGTTAAGGATACAAATTTGGATTTTATTATTTACAAATTCTTCATATGATATATAATTTTGTTTGTATTTCTTGTAGTGAGTTTGATTCTGTAGTTAATTGTTTAATAATAATAATAATAAATTAACAGGAACAATCTTACAATCAATCACAGGTAAATTCGATAATTATTTTCTCGAAAATAAAATCCAATAAAATCCTATTATATCTAATATAAAGTAATATAAAGTATTACTTTATTAGTATATAAGATAAATCGAAATATAGCAAATACCTATTTTCATTATAATATATAACATAATAAGTCGTTGCATAAATCATTTTAGATTTCGACAAGATTCTCGGGCAAGAAAACTTTGTTTAGCAAGATTTTTCTTGAATTCCAGGATCCTTGACCCCCATAATATTATAATTTTTTATAAGTTTATGATGTACTTCATTGGTTCTTAACCTTTTGTAGATCACGGACCCTTGTCCCCCGATGAAAGATTTTTAGAAATCGCGGACATCCTTACCAAATTTTTTACGAATACCTACCTTTTTTTTTACAAAACATCTTATGTTATCATAACCAAAATGATAATAATTATTTTATATTAAAAATTACATAAGTAGACATAACAAAACATACACATGTATAATTATTTTTATTACAATTAATTTTTTGTAAAGTTGTAATATAAAACTATAATTGAGTACGATCGATCAACTGCACTTAGTGGCAGTAAATATAAGACTACCGATACTACAGTGCTGTACTCTTGTACATTTTGTATGAAACTGATTAGGTACTTAAAAACTATTAAAAATGCAATTATTTGATATAGAGTCTGCATATTATTATATATGAAAAGAAAATAATAATAATCCAACAATATTGTAATAATAATGCACTCATGTCACTCATTGACGTATGCTATGAGCTAAACGTGCCGCGGACAATATTTAGTTTTAGTGGTTAGTACCAATGTACCATAATACATTCGACACAATAACCAATTTATATGTATTTATAAGGGGATCAACGCGTATTACTCAGAGAGCTATAATGGCTAATTGAGTATACACAAATTACAAAATATACGCATTCACGCAGCCACCAGTCTGTATTATAAAATTAAATTTTTCAAATTTTTTTTATTACTTTTTTTCGGGACTGGGGTGCCTCCGAGTATAATATTGATGGGGGCCTACCGGGAAAATCCCGATTCTCGAAATTTAAAATTTACGCAGTCCGCAGTTCGCTGTTCCTACGTTATTACCTGCCCGTTCGTTCGTCTTATTCATACACCTATTGCTTTATTCGTGAGTATAAAATTTATATAATAATTTATATTATAATATTGTTATATCATCAAAACGGACTTACATTTTCATACATTTCGGTGTAGTTATACTGTGGAACGTAGTTTGTGAACAACCATTTAGTAGCTATATCAGACGCCATTATTTTAGCGTCTTTGTGTCTTGTGATTTCCGAAGCTATAACTGCTATGTACTGAAGTGGGGGCCATGAATTTGGCTGATCCCACTGTTCTTTGGTTGTCCTCATGGTGGTTGGTATATCCCCATCTGTGTTCAGTATTTCAGTCTTGCTCGTACAGTTAAGAACCCTTGTAACGAAATAATCAGTTTTGTTTTTTTTCGTAACAGCCATCCGTAGCGGTGATATATTTGCAAGATAATAATATTTTCGCTTTACATTATTTATCATATCAAAGTCGAGCCACGCTCCGACTTCCTCATCCCAAAGAACGGCCGTCCCTGCATCTTTCCATTGCATTTCTTTTCATTCCTATATGAACCGGCTGTTACGAATAAAACAAAACTGATTATTTCGTTACAAGGGTTCTTAACTGTATGAACAAGACTGAAATACTGAAGACAGGTGGAGGTATACCAACCACTATGAGGACAACCAAAGAACAGTGGGATCATAGCAGTTATAGCTTTGGAAAACACAGTACACAAATATGCTAAAATAATGGCATCTGAAATAGCTTCTAAATGGTTGTGCACAAATTATGTTCCGTACTATCACTACACCAAAATGTATGAAAAGTATGTCCGTTTTGATGATATAACTGAATAAAACAATTTATCGGGTGGAAAGGGGATACTGTACATTGTAAACAATATTGTTTTATTTCATTATAAATATACATTTCATTAAGCTGTTTTTGATTATCAACTTATATTTATAATTCACAAAGATAATAACTATCATAAATGTGTAATTATTTAAAACAAAATATGCTTAAAGTTGCTAACAAATATCTCGATTGGTCTGCAGAGCAGTAATTGAAAATGGTTTAGGTGGTTTAACCGATAGGCAAGTTTCACGTGAATTGTAGACTGTAAATTTTTTGTAATACTCGTTGCTACATTTGCAGATTTATTTAAATAAATCATATTGTCATTGGTTATCGTGTATACTTGTCAAATGTTTTGACACTACCGAGTTGATAAGGCCGACCAAAAAGGATGATGTTCAGGAGAGTACACACACAAGATGTTTTTTGGTGGTCAAATGGAATTGTGCTAGAATTAATTTAAAATATATAAGTAGATACTAGATGAACAGTAATACCTACTATAATTTATAAGTAGGTATATTATAATCAAAGGTTCATAGTACTTATTAACTATTTTGTATAAGTATACATAAAATACGGGGGACTTTAATGTAGTTACCTAATCAGCCCCTTTATTTCGATCACTGTCCTCCTGGGGAGTCAAAATCGTAGTTTAGCCCACGCACACTACCTCTTTCTAAAATTACTCAAACCACCTTTATTGTCCATCTTTGCATCTCGAAATGTAATATCTGTATGACTTAAATTTTAAGTAAATGTTTAACAACTTATATCCCCGTGATCCCGTCAGTCCGTTATTTTCCAGTAGGTACATACGTAGTTACATTTGTTGATATTATAATATTTATTTATTGTATAAGCATTTAATATAATATGTAGATTAACAAATTTATGTGTAAAACTAATTTAAGAAACTATTGTATAGTTTATATGTAACTAAATACCTTAAATTTTGTTGCGAGCTAATAACCTTAGCAGTTGAAGCCGTACCATGAATAAATAAATAAAAAAAAATATGTAGATTCATACTAGATAATTTACATTATCGAAAGAATATGTTTTTTATATTATATTTTTTGCCCGAACGGAATACTGTCTGCTTCTTTTTCAGAAATTAATCCACCCATTAATATTGGTTACCGACAAAATGTCAAATTCTCAACCTCTCCACATTGATTGGTAGCTGTGATTGCGTCGCAGAGTTAGTGTGAACCCGGTACTGTCGTCCAGGGTCTACTGTTGACGCTGTACGGGTGCTGGAGTGCGGTTTCTTCGGTGCGGTGGGGATTTTCGTATTGTTTAAGTTCATTTAAGTAAACTGGTACCATGTAAACGGATGTTTGAGATGCCGGTAGTATAATTATCGCTCGCTATTATATGAACACGGTTGACAATTTTTGTATGTCGCAGCATGCAATCGGTCGACAATCGTGTTTACGTTTATAATTCATCCAGATCTGTTAATATTTAAGTATTTAATTATGCTATCGTGTTTGTTCGTCTCCACTGTCGTCGCAGCGAAGTGAACGAACGTAATTTTTTTTTATTATTGGCCTACATTAATCGTAGACGGTCTCTCGTTTTTGCAATTTGCTAACGACAGCGCTCGTACTAAAAGAGGTCGCCATCTGTGACATCTCGAGTCATGAGCAATACGTCTCGGGATGTCACAAAATATTTTAAATAAATATAATGTGCTTTGAATGTGTTTTTTTAACGACACAGGAAATGTGTCTAATATAATTTATAAGTTTACTTAAATGAACTTAAACAATACGGAAAATCACCACTGCACCGAAGAAACCGCACTCCAGCACCCGTTCAGCGTCAGCAGTAAACACTGGACGACATTACCGGGTTCACACCAACTCTGGGACGCAATCACAGCTAGCAATCAATGTGGAAAAGTTGACAATTTGACATTTTGTCGGTAACCAATATAACTGGGTGGATAAATTTCTGAAAGAAAGCAGGCAATATTTCCGTTGGGCATTTTTTTTCTCTGACTCCGTTCTTTCTAAATTCTTAAATTATAATTTACAATTTTGTTGAAATTTTATCGTAATGTACAGTGTATAAATACTTCACATTATTACTAACCCTTCGTTAGGCGCGAGGTATATTGTCACTTAATTAGGCGCGTGGTGTACACTTGTAGACCATTTTAATTTATGACAATTTCAATTAATTTTAATCATTTTTGTTCATATTAAAAATGTTAAGTATTTATACCATTGTATGCATATAAAGAATTGTATGAGTATTTAAATATCAAAAATAGTCCAAAAATGTTTGAAGAAAATACAATTGTCTTATTAGTAGTGAAATTATGATAATTTCTTACATGGCTGCATATTACTTATTTTTAGAACATCTTACCCAATTACCTTCCATCGGCCTGAAACTGTAAACATCTTAAATTGACATGTTTAAATATTTCAGCTACCTATATACATCTCACTAAATAATTTACAAAATATTAATTGTTATTATATCAAATAGAAATTTAATGCCGTATAATATTATGCTTTTCTAATTTACTAAAATTATTTCATCAAGAAAAATAACAGAAATATTCGTATTATTATAGTATTGAAATATTTGTATTTGTATTTTAATATTAATACACCTATTTGTGTATAGACAAAAAAAAATAGTTTACTGATGTAATTTGTTTTAGTTATATATTAATTTAATCATATTTATTTGTTGTAGATATTTGAATGTGTTATTATTTAGATAAAACATGAATTAGATTGTAGACATGACAGTTTTCCTAAATTAATGGAACATGTTCGTTTGTCATTAGAACTCCAAGAGTATATATTAAAAAATGTAGTTGATGAACCTCTTAATAATACTAAACCTCAATAATATTTTATACGTGGCAATTTTTTTTTTTTTTTTAATTATTAGTTTTTAATACTACAATATAAAGTATAGTTGGGTGGTTATAAATACCCATTTGCTTTGAAATCTGTTGAATGTTATGAATTATGATCCTACCCTTAACATATGGATACCAGTCACACAGATGTATACAAATCGCCGAGGCCCTTGTATATTAGTCTTAGACTGTGTAATATATGCTATTGGTGGTGACTGTCAGGAATATGATAATTCAGTGCATCATAAAAGTGTTGAGGCCTATACGCCAATTACTAAAGTATGGTCTTCAATTGCCAATATGCACCTGTGCCATTCAGATCCAAGTAACTATAAAATATAATTTGTCAAATAAATCTTACTAATGAACTTATTCAGTTGTCACATTTAATGGTTTGTCGTATGTTATGGGCGGATTTAACGGATCTACTAGTTTGGACTCTATTGAAATATACAACCCAAAAACCAACAAGTGGACCTTGGATATATTGTCGACAATTAGTGGTAATCTATGGCGCAGTAGTCGTCGATGGTCATCACATTTGAGAACTGATTGGATTACATGGTTTCATTGTTGATTGTTGTATATTATATTCATATTAATTTATACATGAACATGTATTGAGTATTTTATGTATTATTTTATTTGATTTTGTGAATGTTTGAGTAAAAAGGGTTTTATATAATTTTAGTTAAATATTGCGTCTCGGTAAATTTCTAATCGGGATAGTCATGTTTACCCCCCACAAATTCAGAGTTGTTGCTGTGATGGGGAATACTGCAATTCAACAATTAAATGGAAACTGGCCACTATCACTAGTAAACAATACATAATTAATCATACACACATATATCGTTAACTAAAAAATGTGACAGTAAATTTATTTTTATTTTTATCTTATCTGAACCAAGTGATTGAGAAATTATAAAAAAAATTACAAATTTACAAATTTGAAGTGAAAATAAATTGTAAAATAATATTTCTGAAAATCGCAGAAAAATGGAGAAAACCGAAGGAATTATTCTGTTAATCATAAAATGTATTACTATTATAGGAAGTAATTGTACCTTAAAATGTGAATTTTTTGATAAGGATCATTGTGATACTGCACAAGGCAAAATCTGTATCGTTACCACATTTGATTGTCCATCTGAAAAAGGGCATACCAATACTCGGTTACATGAAGTGGATATAAAGTTTAAGGTTATATAAATTAATAATTAAAACAACACCACGGCCCTTTTTCAGATGCACAATCAAATGTGGTAACGTTACAGATTTTGCCTTGTGAAGTATCACAATGATCCTTATGAAAAAATTCAAATTTTAAGGCACAATTAATTCATATAATAGTAATACATGTTATCATTAACAGAATAATTCCTTCGGTTTCCTCCAATTTTCTGCAATTTTCAGAAATATTATTTTACAATTTATTTTCACTTCAAATTTGTAAATTTGTAATTTTTTTTATAATTTCTAATTGTGCTTACTATTGTCATGTTTTTATTTTAATAACAATTTACAGGGTTATACTTCAAGAATCGACTGCCGATGAGAGAAATGTGTAAACACTACAAGAACCCAAGAACTGCACCCCATACATCTTCAGAGTTGTTGTTGTGATAGGGACAATTAAGTTATATAACCTTAAACTTTATATCTACTTCAAATAAGTAATAACCTCATGCGTATCAAAAGTATCACGTAAGAGATCGGCAAATAGGGATTCGTATTTTATACTTATAATATTGTGTACGATTTTGGAAAATAATGATATTTAAGTTTTATAATAACATATACCTATTATGTATAATAATTATACGGGAGACATTTAATTTTCCCTTCTATTTTTTTTGTTTTGAAATAAGTATTGAACAAAAGTACAAAACCCATAGTAGGTATATATCATTGAATATATTTGTACCTATGCTCTTTTCAAATAATTTTTCTATTTTTATTTTAGACGCGCTTTCAATAAGTATAAATGAATTATAGAATTATAAATTTATAATAATATAAAGAAAATGTCTTATTTTTAAGTATTGTTGTTTGTCATTCTCTATCGAGATTTCAATTCAAGTGTATAGTCTTGTCTCTTAATATTATTATTAACACTTTAACATTATATCATAATATTTATTTAAATTACCGTCTTCGATTATGGAACACGACGAATACAGATACGACAATAACGGGAAAAAAATTGAGTAAGTATTTAAAAATTATATTATTATATTAATTATTACTTACAATTTTTAAGTTATCAATGTTATGTCTATATTTATCTACATTTTATTTAGTGAATAATTTTTTTAACAATATGTAATTACAATATTTATTTAACAGATATTTGTATTATTTTAGATATTTATTAGATAGGTACCTAGGTATTAAAAAGGAAAATGTATGAATTAAATAAACATTGAAACATTGAATTCTTATATTTTTTCCCAATAAGTAATAATTAAAGACCGGATTTATATACATTTTAAATTGTAAAATATGCTTGCAATCATGCACTAAAAAAGTCTAAGTATGCGAGAAAAAATTATAAAATATGCATAGTAAAATTTAAATTTGTATTCAGTTTTTTTCATTGTTTTAATTTTGCAGTGTTAATTAACTATTTATTAATAATAGTACAATTTTTATAAACAAAAAATAGCATAGATATGTAGAACAGAAATGTAATTTGTTAAATTGTAATTTAATTTTTAATCATTCATAGGTACCAAGTAAATAGGTAACATTCTAGTAAGCGTCTACGATAAATTTAATTTTCTAAAACATAAAATATATTTTGATATCTAAATAGAAACATAATTTTTTTCTACAGGAATTTGAGTTTTATAGTATACAGTATAAAATGTATATTTACCATGGTTTTAATTCAACCGTATAATGTAAAGTCAATAATTTTACATAGATAGTCATAGAGAAATAATTTTATTTAGTTTTTGTTTGATGAAAATTGCAATTTCATATTAATTAATATGTATAATAATATCATAATTCAATTTTAAATTTAATAATTTTCTTGACTCACCCAACACTTTCGAAAATTGTCTACGGTTCTGTTAAAATATATTGTGTGATATCAATATAATTTAATCGCGATATACAAACATTTAATAGTGCCATTGAAATATTTTAAATTAATTTTGTAAGCACTTTTATAGTAACTATTTCATTTTAAATTTTATAATATAATATCATATTATCATCATCGTCTAATATTTAATGTATTTTTACCCAAGTACAAATTGTACAGTATCTTCCTATTTTATGTACATTGTATTAAATATTATATAAAATTACTGATTTAACGAAATCATTCAAAATTGTCCACTTTCCTGCATATAATATAGGTACCTACCTACTACTTGTACGTACACAAATATTGTTTGTAACGGTCGCAATACTTGGACGATGATTTTTTATGAATAATGTTCATAATTATTGTTCATTGCACAAGATGGAATTTAAATGCCATAACAGCGGTTCCACTTACACGCACGTTTGAAAACACTCAGAACTTACAGAACGCAATGTCTAGCAGGTGGTTCTTATAAGTTCTTATAGTGTACAGACTTGTCAATTTTGAACTCTAAGATCAAAAACATACCACTAAATCGTAAATCGTTAAACCAACGATACGTTACATTGGTTATGCGTGAACGTAGTACCTACCTATATAACAGCTGATCTACTTCTCACACGTTTGAAAACACTCAGAACTTACAGAACCCAATGTCTAGCAGGTGGTTCTCATAAGTTCTTATAGTGTACAGACTTGTCAATTTTGAACTCTAAGATCAAAAACATACCACCAAATCGTAAATCGTTAAATCAACGATAGGTACATTACATTGGTTATGCGTGAATGTAGTACCTATATACAAAAATGAGATCTGTCAATTGCTCAGTTGTAAATCAACTGTTGTATCTCCAAGTACTATAGTCCAAGTAAATATGTACATAGTTTTCATTAGCCAATCTTATATTTGAATACAATAGTAGCCAGTAGGTACCTATACCTTGGTTAAAAGTGGACATTCAACACAAATTGCATATAAATGAGTATTTTGCGTTTTAATACATTTTTATTTAATGTAAGATAGGTAGGTACTATACCTAGGTAGGTACATGATAATAATATGATATTATATTATTATTTTAAACTGATTCTAAAATTATATAAGCAATGTTTTTTGCTCAATACAAATTTGAAGTTTCAGTATGGCATATAGGTTTAACAGAACATTTGACTAATATACTTATTGACAAATTGAAGCTATAACTTTTCTTTATAAGGTTTTATTCATTTTACGGGTAACCATTATTCATTGTTTCTCTATGACTAAACACTTTTAGGTAGGTACTAAAATTTATTAAATCTTCTTAAATGTATTCATGTGTTGCCTACTATTTAGAATTTTTTATTGTTGTAAATAAAATGTATGTTTTAAAAAAAATTATTTTTGTTATTAAAAAAAAAAAATTTAATTCATTTCTGAAGAATTTCATAAAATATTTTTTAATATATGTAGAAAACCTATAATAATACTTCAAAGCAGAGCATGATTTTATTGAAACTGACAACAAATTTAATATTGATGAAGGTACCTAATACAAATGTATAATATTACATTTTCATATCCATATTTTTCTTCAATATCAATTGCATTTTATAATACAATTTATAAAATTATTATTAATACTTACGGCTAATCCATAAGTGTTTAATTAAACAATAAATCATAACAGATTCATTTAATGATAAAATAGTAATTTATGGTATATAACTATACTGTAGTGCGTGTTCCTTAATTCGGTTACAAATAACATATTATAGTAAGTACCAATGTTATTACTTAATTGCCGTACGGTGCACCACATTTCATATTATAGAAGATATTTTGAGCTAAACATATTATATTAAATTAATGAAAATGTTTAGTAATTTTGAAGAAATATCTAGGTACCAATATATTTCAATGATATCAATATAATGCTTTTTAATTAAAGGTTAAAATGAATTACATAACGTAATTCACGACGATTGTTGTTGAATTTATGGCAATTTTAGAATTTCAATAATTAAATATATATACCCCCTATACTATTTTTTTTTCATTAAATTAAAGTACTTGTGGAATAAAAAATAATAATATAATAGCTGGAATACGTAGGTATTAGTTTTAAAAATGCCTTTATTTATAATTAAATAAAACAAAAATGTAAAGTAAGTAGGTACCTATAGGTCTATTATTAATTTAAATTAACTAAAAATCAACATATAATTATTTATATGTTATAATAATATATAGTATGAATTGGAACATTTATTTGTTAATGTGTATTTTTACTGTATATGACTTAAAATTTACATTTTGACTCAAAACTATAGGTACGACCAAAATAATTTCCGCGGATCAGATTTGTTTTATTACCTATACCTATTATATTATATAGTGACAACTAATAAGCTATGAAAATATATTATGGTTATATTAGTTACGTAGTTCTTAGCTGACAGAGAAGATAAGGTATATCATACATGGGCCACCAGCCCTCACTATGGTCCACAATTCATGGCACAACAGGTGTATACAGCAATAGAATTCCAACGATTGTGGGATAGAAAATTTATTATGCCTGTAAATAAATTATAAATAGTCAAAATATTTTTAAAACTGTATGGCGTTTATAAGATACTAATATAAATATTCTGTTAAAATTTCAAGTATCTACTGTTATTTGTTTTTGAATTGCGCAAAAACTGATTTTGCGTAAAAATTCCGGTTACTTAATTTTTTTTGTTTGTTGCTTTAGAAAATTACTGAGAATTTTCAAATTTTACCTCCCGAATGCAACTACTAGGTATACGTCATTCACTTTAAAAACATCAATAGGGAAAATATTATATATATATATATATATATAGTTACTTAGAAATCCAACCTCTACTTCTAAATTATAATTTTGTATATTACCAATCCTCGCATACACGACAAAATATTATAGACAATTGCAGTCTGATCATCCACGTTCGGTGTTTTGCAGACATCTAAACGACCGCGATCTTGCTGTGAATCGACGAACAGTATAAATGAATATTTACCCGACAGTTAACGAATCAAAAGCATTCAATAATAATAATATGATATTACAATTATTACCGAAGTCGGTGTCCGCGACTAGTGCGCGAAGCTCGTGCGTACTATTAATACTGTGTGGACTGTTGTGGACGGCGTACCGACGTTGTAACGTAGTCCGGCCAAGGAGTCTAGGCCGAATTCCGAGGAGGGGGCTGCTGCGATTATGTCTTTGGCTATTGCGATCTAAGACTAATATCG
Source organism: Macrosiphum rosae (assembly GCA_016617965.1). NCBI lineage: Eukaryota > Metazoa > Arthropoda > Insecta > Hemiptera > Aphididae > Macrosiphum > Macrosiphum rosae. Next base: position 2,918 of record WHPZ01569734.1, on the reverse strand, counting down.
TTTAATATTATAATATTATCATGCCGATAGTGAATTGTATGATAAAAATAAAAAAACACATTGTATAATCGCTCCGCTCCGAATCTAAAACAATAATTGCACGTATAGGAGGTACGCCAGCGTGTCGAACGATACCCCGCGGTGTCGTGTTAATCTAAAAAACCAGAAAAATGTACATGATATTATTATCACTGCACACGTGTGCATGGAACGAGTGTATCAATGAAAATACGATCCCGATAGAAAGTTTCCATATTCGTTCCGAGTCACGGAAAACATGATGATAATCTAATGCACGAACTAAGATAATATGTATAGGTATACGCATTGCACAGAAAAAATCACACGTGCGTTAATTATCTAATATAACATATTTTATTTACTCGTATATTGACGTATTGTACACGTACGGTTCTATTTTACATTTAATGATATAAACAGGAGCTCAGGTCTACGTACATGTTTAAAGAATTATTTTTTTTACACAAACAACAAACCAAATGTCCACAACAAACGTTATAATTATATCGATCACTAGGTAGGTATTTAGATTCTATAGAAGATTCCTTTTTGAATTTCAATATTGACCGTTGTTAATATTTTTTTTTTACATGCATTTGAGTTCATACAATTATTATACTAGCAGCTATTACCCGACATTAACTATAACCGAAATGGACAATCCAAATACGGCAAATAGTAAGAAGCAACTTTTTTTTTGTTACGTGGATCAATTGAGAGCAGAAATAAACAAATATTTGACAATGATTTTTATAGCCACCCTAAAACTACTGGTACAATCAGTTACCTGAACTTTCCTCGAATCGACAAAATCGGTGGAGTATTTATTTTATTTTATATGCTTCAGCAAAACGCACGGTCTTAAATAATATAATTATTCATTATTGTATAAATGTTGATACCCATGGTGGCTTCTATTCTGTTCTCTTTCGAGTTACGACTCGTCCGGTATCCCAAATAATATGTGTGTACAATTTGGTGTCAAAAACTGTGTCTTTTTTATAGAACCTGATAGTATCCGTATTAGCCGAATACATATATTATGATCTATATACCTACCTATCGTTTCCGCTTTTTAAATTGACATAATATTATAAACTGTTTTATGGTCAAATTCGATCTAGTAGTAAAAATATATTTTTTTTAGTACCTATACAAAATTACAAACCATATACACTTTGCCTCATATAGCAATTTTTTTAACCCCCATACACAAGACATTATATTAATGTCAACTACCATTATTACCTTAGCCACCTAATAAAGAATCCAAATAAAGTGGTTACCATTTGAAATAATAAAGTTGATTATGCAACTATTCGCACTGAGTGTTTAAAAATTTTGAGAAAATATAATTATGAAAAAATTGCCTAATGATGAAACAAGTCTTTTTTCATTTTATCAAAATTCAATACCATCGATCAAAAATCGTTAAAAAAAAGCACATCCTGTATTGATTACTACCTGCCACAGGTGGATTGTCCACCTTAGTGTACATATCTAATTTATCCCCGGGCAACTCCCGATAATTAAACATTTATATAGAGCGTATTAACCATTAATGTTACCCAGTAGTCGGTATAGTAAATTGTTTTATTTTACCGTGTTGTTATTACACCACAATACTAATATAATATATGGATAATATTTAAGTACATATCTGTCGTACCCAAAACGAAACATAAACACAATGTTAACCAGGAACTCGTCGCCTTCGTGGTTCTATTCGATGACGACGAAATCACTACTGCAAAATATAATGCATTATTAATTATTATGTATATTATAATTCATAATATTATATGTGATAATACAAACAACGAGCAATTGCAATACTATCACGATATAATATTTATTGACGACGACGATTAATGAAACAAAAACAAATTTAAATAATAAAAATATTATATCATACGCGTACTGGGGTAAAAATAAACAGATATTGAAACAAACGCCGGATATAAAGAAAACTTAACGCTGGGCGATATACCTAAATAATCTATCGCTATCGTATACCTGCTGTTAAAATGTTGTGATTATTTTTTTCGCCAAACGTCTAATTATAAATTGATTTATTGATAACAGATAATAAAAATAATTATCAATCACAGCGTATACGATCGCGACGAGAGTAAAACGTTTGGTCTTGAATCTAGCGTATGTATTATTGCAACATTATAGCGATTATAGCAGACCGGACTCCAAAGGACAAACTTAAATATTTTTATATACCTGTATATTATAATATAGGAAGCACCCACTACCCTCATACAGTCATACTGTATTACTGCCAGTGGCGTCTGCAAGGGGGAGCCTAACGGGCTGAAGCCCCCCCCCCATTGCCCGTATTATTATAACTTTTTCAAAAAAATATTAATCAAGTTTAAACTGTCAACTATAGTAAATCTCGTATATGTCTTACCAGAATGAATTCATTTTTGAAAAAACATTGTATTTGCATACCAATTTTCATAAACTATCTGTAATTTTTCGGTAAAAGTATGAACTACTTGTATGAAAGACCTTGTATTAAATTGTCTAGCCTTAGATATACATATTTTATGTTTTATAAGGTTTGAACTACAAATTAACCGTGGTTTTGACGAAATTTGAACTTTAAACGCTTATAAAAAATAACCATGATGCCTATGTATTTTTCATATTTTAGCTATAATAAAAAACTTACGTATTACATTTTTAAGCTTTTTGACCGGATAAGTAATTTTTTATTGACATTTATAGAAAAAAAATTGTAATTAATCAAATACAATCCAAGTTAAGACGGTATACCTAACCAAGCTTGTTACCAAACAATTTAAATAAATTTTCATTTTTTTTTCTCCAATTATTTTTAAAAGCACTAAGAATTTTCAATTTCGACCTCCTAAAAGTACTAA
>WHPZ01569728.1:0-11730 GCA_016617965.1 Macrosiphum rosae | reverse complement strand
TTGGAAAATATAAATAAATAAATAGTTAATTCGTTTTTCGTTCAAGTATTATTAACAATATTATTATGCTAATAATATGTTAATATTACCCAAAGGTGGGCATTAACTTGTTAAAAAGTTAAAGTTAAGTTAAAAAGTTAATTTTTTTTAAAATTTTTAATTCAACTAGTTAAGTTGACGTGCAGTTAAGTTAATTTCTTTTCGAGTCATGTGTAATCAACTAGGTAGGCAATACTGATTCATAGACTTTTTTACGATTTTGGTAATTTATTTTCGAATTATATATTATAATAATCTAATTTGTTTCACAGTGTTAATTAATGTCTTGGTAAATATAGTAGTTTATGACTTAAAAATATTTTACCTTCAAATAAACTTTTTTTTAACTGAGATAAGTTAATTTTGTTTTCTATCTTAACTTTAAACTTATCTAGTTTTTTTTCCTTGTTAACTTTTAACTTAACTTACCACAGTTAATTATTTTCATTAACTTGCCAACCATTGATATTACCTATGCTATATTATTATCTTTTCAGATTTTTATTTCATCAAAATGACAAATGTCTGCCTACGATCACTATCTAAATATTATACCTTACCGGCGACGTAGTCTCCATAGCCTATGGTGGTCAACGTGACAAAGGTGAAGTATACGCTCTCGTCGAACGTCCACTCTTCAAAAAAGGATATGATGCCAGCTGGGAGGAAGATGAAGACAATTATTCCGGGTATCAAGTACGTTACTATGTCCAGGATGAGGCTCAGTTGGGGTCCCATCATCCTTTGCGTCTTGTAGCTGTAATGAGCTCGGAGAATCTGCAATGTTTTTGGTAGAAAAACATAAAAAAATGAGTTTTTATTCATGTGAAACGGTGAAATACATAACACCTCTACCGGGATCTTATACATTATGATATGATCGGAAACGCGTTTTTGCTACCAATATTTTACTATGATAACTTTTATCAGTGCACTACTGTCGATTTTAACTACGATACGACTCTGATGTATTTTTGATCGGTCGCTCGCAAAGAGTTTCGAGTCAAAAACAAAATTTACTTCATTCACCTTCGGTTTTGAATTTTGGTGTGGAAGGATTTCCGAGAACATTTTAAAACTAGGCTAAAAATATTATGGCACAAGTAAGTTACAAAATAAATTTCAAAATGCTTGTTTGAACTAGGAAAAAGACGAAAAACCTTGTTTCAAGCGCTGTTAATGCTAATTATATTTTAAAGGGGAAGGAGAGTCTTGTGACCCTTCAAACTGAGCTTGACCATCTATGTAAATTATTTTTCATTAAAGAAAAGTGTATTTTCTATCTATAGAGATGGGACCAATGAATACGATTTCTGGAGTACAAAGTTTGCGATATAAATATTACATCTATATTATCAAAGATATCGTGAGACGTTTGTTCGTTCGACTATATTTCTACTGCTCAATATTCTCACGCCACCTTATAGTCACCCATTTTTATATTAGCGAGAGGCTTTTTTTTGTATGCCTTATGAACAATCCGACGTTTTATCGTTTTGATTTCACTCAATCGATGTTCGATCGTTGTACTCAAACGTTAAACTCGGTGGTAATGGAAATTATATTATAGTGTAATATAAATACGACGCACTACACGTCTACCTCTATAACATTGGTGTGGTATAATATAATATTTATATAACCTTATGGACGGACGCACATCATAATATAGCATAATATTATATTTAAGATGTATAACGCGTATTCGATTGCGAATAAAATTATTTTTTTATTTTGTTTGTTTTACGAAATACTAGTGTATCTGCCTATATTATCCTATGGTATTATGACTCATAGCGTATACGAAATGGGCGTGCTAAATGTTTTCTCAAGGAGGATAAATATTAATAAATATTTATATAAAAAATAATAAGCGATATCTGCAACTGCAGAGTCGACGATCGTAAAAAAATATGACACCAATATATTTTAGACAATAAACGTGAAAAGTATACGTCCGTCGGGTGTCTTAACAATTTTTTTAGTACTTTAACATATTATATAGGCCCACCTTTAATACAGGTACTTAAATAAAATAAAGTCATAACTATATTTATTTTATAGATAATAATATGGTTATTATAGTCTTGTAACCACGTATCTGTTTATCCAATGAATACTATTATTATTACTTGAGAGTACCGCCAAATAATATACGTTCGTCGGTTTATCGAGCTAATTTTCGACGACGAGTCTTATTTGAACATATTGTAATATATAGGTAGGTACTACTTCTACAAACACTACATCACAGGAAAATGCCTTATTTAGAATGATTAATAAATCGTTTGAGAAATCGTGCAGGAGCTCAGACGCTTTACTATACCGAATAATTATACATGTATTATAATACGATCGCATAACAATTTACCATGGGTAATGTACCATACTATAATGTACCATATGTCCATATTATTTAAACATATTGTATCTACACTGCACTCGTAATGAACGCGTACACAACAATGATTATTATGTCGCGGGTGCGTGTCCGACGTCCGTGTAATTGAACTCGCCGACCGTGCAACTGTATTAAATACCATAAATACCAATAATAGTATACCTATTACCTAGTAACCATCGCGACCCTGCGGTAATCGCCTCTACCACGATCTTTTGCAAATCGTTTTCGGCACCGGAAATTTATATCCGGTCCAGCAGCGATCGGTTGCCCGCAAAACGCGTGTCGCATTGTGTTTATGTGAGCGGACGACCGCAACGTCAATTATTTATCATTATATCAAAATAACACGTATATATATACGTATGTATGTATATATATATTATGACTTCAGTGTACGCGGAAATGCGTTTTCCCACTTTTTTACATGTCTGAGGGTGGGTCAATCTATAACGGATTATCGCGAATCCCGTACAAAACTGGGTGGAACTAAAATACGAATTTTTAATTTTTTGCGAGCAATCGGTTTTTCAGTTTTTCTAATACCCTTGGCGTCTATTTTGTTTTACTGTAAAAACCTTCATGACTTTAAAAAATATCATTGTTTTTTTAGATAAAATGTTGGAAAACGGGAATAGAAAATGAATGAAAGTTCCGAGGAGGGACGAGGAAATTGATAGTATACCCAATAATAATGGAGCATCTACATCGGAAATAGGAATTAATAGTTTTAAACAAAAACACAAGATTAGTATCAACCTTTCTATCAGCTATCGATATTTCGTGGAGATCAAGAAAAACAGGAGAATAGTTATGTGATGGCGGGCATTCAATTCTTAAACCTATGCACAGAACCGAAGGCTTATGTTGTATAATATACTCACTCTGGATTCGAAAAAGCTTCCCAGTTGAGTCAACACGATACCGTTGAGGGGGATGCCGATCAACGAGTACACCAACACCAGTATGCGTCCGGTACCGGAAGTCGGGTGCAGATTTCCATAACCTATAATAGGTACATAATATTATAATATACGAAGCAATCACAATCAACAATATTATTCAATGTGATTGCAATCTGATAGGGTAGTACGATAATCTATTTTTTACATCTTGTATTTAACTAATAATATTATGTTACTTCGTATAGGGTCGTTCAAGTCACTTTCATGACGGTCCTTTACATTTACGCACGGCGTAGGTATTGAATATCAAATCTGGAGAGCGCCCAACAGATTATTTTACTATTGTCCGACGGCAGACGCCGTTTTACCGTCGATTACTTTTACTACCGAAATACGATCATAGACCATAAAAATCGTATGCAATGTTATTAAAGTTATAGTGAGACATTTTCAACAATATAGTAAGTATTTTCATAACGAAACCTTCGAAACATTATGCGATCCATGATCGGTTTGACTATAAAATGTGCAATGCGTTATTAGTTCATAGATAGTAATAATATTATACAATATGGTTGCATGGCTAGGACATGCATTCTATTCAAGTGTGATCGAAGAGCATATTTGTATTTAGTTACCGTGGTCTTGTAAACAAGGCGTTTACAAGACCACTATATAGTTATGAAACTGGTAACATGCAATTCAGGTTGTGGTATCATTACCGCTGATTATAATATTAAATAAACAATAACTTTTAACACATTATGACAAATTTTATTACGGTATTATTAACCAAAAAAAGCAAAAAAAAAAAAATAATATTGAAATTAATTGAAACAATATTATATTGATAATAAAATGATTTTCATAAGCCGTGCCCACGTAATATGATGACCACTATGATATCTCACTATACCATATAGCAGATTTTTTATGAAGGTAGGCATAATATATATAAGGAACAGGTATATCCTATCCATTTTTAGATTATCTATGATTCAGATCCATGCCAATGGTTAGTGTACAATGTACATAATAATAATATTATAGCTATTACAGCACGTTTTAATATTATATTAAACTGCGAATTACACGTAGGTACCTATAATTACATTCATTGCGTAGATACGTAGCTTATATAATATGTATATTACGCTAATTCGTATAATAATAACATAAAAGGAGATAAATCGTTTTAGTTGGCGATTAGGATGCAGCCGTGTAGGTAATATACAATAATATAATTGCGTGTATACGTGTCGGGTTAAACGACGATCGTAAAAAAAACGAAAATTGCAATGAGGCGGCGTTTTGCACGCACGCATGTTATGTACAATGTACATAATGTATATTATAATATATTATGTGTACCCACTCATATACTTATCGTGGTCGTAACTCTGTACACAGAGACAATACTGTTGTTAAAATTATTGTAATACTCGATGGGGTGCTAAAACATAATTTAATACATAATAATATATGGGTATATATTATAATCATGATTGTAATAATTTGTGCATGGTGCATACACTGTACTTTGCTTTTACGGTTTTCGGAGGTCGTAAATATTAATATAATATAGGTAGGTTAAGAGGGTTACACGCGTAGTTCGCTAATGGTTTCGTTTTCCTAGGGCTGATCGATCCACCCGAAACACGTTTGTCCGACTGTCGGAAAATCTTGAATCAAAAAGTGTATAATATTGTATACCTAATGGTGATTACAATGACGTATTATATTATGCACATAATATACAGACTACCACATCCATTATTATACTGCAGGGTGAAGGGTGATTATTTTGTCGAATTACATTCTGTGGTGTACCACTGTGCAACCAGCTTATCTATAAACTTTAAATACTTATAGTTTATACTATCGACTAACAGAAATTCGATTTTCATGTAACGAAATATTTTGAATATTATTTTACATCCGAATATGAAATTAATAGAGTACGATGTGATTAAAAAAAGTAATACTTACAATTGAAAAATAATAACGATAAAAATAATATGAAATATTAATTTTTTTCAAAAATGTCTTAATATACCTGAAATTATGACAAAAAATATTTTTTAAATCTTCCAGGATATTAAAGAATCACTTGACATGTCAAAGTATAATATTATAGAGAAATCTCCGATAGCCAATCCTTAATCCTTGCAGGCGTTGAAATATTTAATAAACCGATACCTATTTTTAATGTATTTTTTAATTCATCACAACTACAAATTGTCTGTAAGAATTTTCGATTGTTTGAAAATTTGTCCACTTATAGGCGTTTATCATTATAATACTTACCGATCGTACTCAGCGTGGTCAGAGCGAAAAAAAAAGCGTTGTAGTACGTCCATTGGTACTGGTGAGGTTCTTCCGGTCCTTCGTCCAACACCGTTTTGTTGCAGTACACGTTCAACTGTTGGGCGAACTGCTTTCGCACGTGAGCATTTATTGTCGTGTAATGTTTCGCAAGCAGTTCTGTAATAACAAAACAAAATACTTTTTAAACTGGATTAGAAAATTGTTTGTTGGTACAATAATTGAATAATGTCCATAATATGTAAGGATATATGCAGGGCGTAACAGAAAACAAATTTCAAGGTGGGAGGGCAAAGGGGAGGGGGTGGCACAGCGTTATTTTTATATGAATACTGGACTCTCATATTCTAAATACGCTCAAGATATAAAAACTCTTTATTCTCGTTAAAACGTCTCTAACGGGAATATAAAATTATCCTTTATGCAATTAGTCAATAAGCAATATTCACTGCTAAAATTGTTCAACTTTTAAAAAAAACTCGGGGTTGCAAACTCTGGACCCCCTCCCTCAAGTTAAGACCTTGGTTATACGAGTCTTTAAGCTTAAGTGCCAGGAGGATTATAATATATACTTAATATAGGTACATATTATTATATATATTATAAAATGAACGAATATTTATACATTTAGACATCCTGTACGTGTATAATATACCTATATTATGATGTCGTATATCATCGTATGTATAATAATATCATATTATTATGTTTATACTGAAACCATACATAGCGATCATTCTTCGGAAACTAATTACAAACTTTTTACAGACTAAGTCCCTAAATAACTGATATTTCCGAACAGCGGACAAAATTAAACAAGAAACAGAGAATATTAGGTATTTAGAAGTTTCACTACCTATGTATACATAATGACCTGTGGACAAACCAATTTGACGATTATAATCATTAATCATAGTCAAAGCGTTTAAAATATCTCAAATTTAAAATAAGATATTTAGTGTTATTAATTATTATTATAATTTATAATATTATAAATACGAGAAACCAAATATAGTATAATATAATAACTAATAACTAATAACATAATATTATAAAAATATGTCATATTTTTCATATTTTGCTACATTATGCCGAATGAGGATGTAGATAAAACCGAGTAGCACTAATCGATAGTCTACAGCTGTTTAATATATAATTTCCCGTAACGTTGACATTATATTACCGTCTAGATAAATGGATGTATATTATATATCACAGGGTGATTCACCAATCACCAAACATGCATGTTAACCTCCAAACAAAAACTATTTTATCAACATTTGTTAAGCAGACAGTTATTTTGAAAAAGTTGATGTAACATTATCAACATTTGAACGAGTAATTTCTGAGTTATTGTAATGCATTTATTAAGTAAGCACATAAAATAATAAAAATTAATAATAGTCCTTAAAAATGTTTTTATAAAAATATAAAATATATATTATAATAATTAATCTAGTACCTACATATTATTATACTTGGATAATTTTTATTTTTACTAATTACTAATTATAAAATGTTAATAGAATAATACCTATTAATTAATAATTACTAAAATGTTCAAATCATCATAATATAGCCTTCATTATATTATAATCCAAACCTATTATCATAGATCCTTAATACACAAAGCTAAATAATTCAAAAACTTATAGTCTGAATTCCAAGTTAGGTAAATCAAATTTTCCAAAAATGTTAAATGCTTAAAAATACACAGGGCGAAAAAAGGATTACATTGGGTAAAAAATAAGTGGTATAAATTGCCGGTATATCTTTAGATAAAAATCCAAGTATTTGACAACGTAATCGAAATGGTTCTTATTAACTCTTAAAAATTCCAAAAACCAGAATTTGAATAAATTCATTGTTTAAGGAAAAATAAAGTTGATCGTGTTTGGTCAATCACCCTATATAAGATATGAGACAAATACCGAGTGTACATAAAATTGTTATGCCATAATTCTCATCTTTAACTCTACCATATATAGGGTGTTACCACTGGGTGCTCTCTCTAATCATAAGATTTATGTCAACCTATTGTACATAAAAATTGTATAGATTGCAGATATATTTCAATATAATAAAATAAAAACTCTACTATTGATATCGTACATTATATAACAATTTATCATGAGTTATTGCAGATAAATATGTAAAAAATACTTTATTAAGACCTTCATGTTGTCTCCTCCCCAAGGTTAGACTTTTGGAGATAATATTGTGTTGTTGAACAAAATTGTATTGTAGACATGTAACTAAATAAATTATTATTATTACATCAATCTCAATCTAACCAATAATTATGTATAACATAAAATTATGATCATTGTATAATTCGTTGATGGCTCCGGATGTGTTAGCCTGTTAGATCGCTGTTGCAAGATGTCGTTTTGGCGAAAAACTATGTCCTCAGAGCGGCTCAGACGTCTGAGAAACGAAACGTATCAACAGGTATAGGTACGTAATATAATCATATTATTATTATTTAAAACGTTCGTATTTTTTAACGATTTACGGTGGTTCGTTGCAAAATGCCGTAGACAGAGTCGTCCTTGAACTGAATCCCTATAATATTACAGCAGACCGGCTACAATGATACATCATATTAAATTATTATCGTATTGTGTGAACGACATTTTTTAACGGGCGCTCGATATATCTCGCGAAAAAATTATAATAATAATAATCGCATTCGCCTTGGTATTTCGGTTTTTTTCTTTTTACTGTACTATAGGCGGTATTTACATTGTATTATTAAATATGCACCTATCTAGTATATACATAATACAATATATGCTAAATATGTTATAGTTTTTATGTATACGCGGTATATACCCAGGTCCGCGGGTTGTGAAACCGACTTCGTAAGGTTTTATATATCATGCTTTTCAATTCGTCCGTTACGATATTAATACAAATTAAAAACTATAATTCAGGAAAAAACAATTTGCCGTCACTCGCGTATATATGATATTATTACCTATGCAGTAAATTATAATATGCATACTCCACGCGGTAATAATCGCGAGACTTTACGGTTTGTTAGGCGATTATAATTTTTTTTTTTTCATTCACTCGTGCGTCGACGGAAGCCGACTGAATATCACCGAACAAAACGCCCTTACAAGACAGATGAATCGACTGCACCGCGTGTTTATCATATTATTATTATAATATATTATATTATTATTATTATTATATTTTGTGCGTTTTCGCGACGCGTTAAAATCGAAATAGCAACATCAAATTATTTTTTTTAATTTTACGATGTGTGCGCATACATTAATTTAAAACCGAGAACTTGAATTAAAATACGATCGAAAGCCAGCGCTCGAAATGCGCTAATAGTTCGACTCCAACCTAATGAATCACGTCTATAATACGACAGTCATGCCCTCATAAAATTCGAAAATTTATCGAATTAGCCGATGTAATATATCAATAAAATCAAATGTTTTGTTCGTGAAAACTTGCAATGAGTTGTGAAACGGCGTTGAATTATAATTGTATGCGATGTATAATATTATTAAAATTATTATTATTATAATATTGTACTCGCACCTATGTCATAGTTATATTATTAAGCCCCAAAACTTTTTTCTCATATCATTTTTTGTATTTACAATCTATATTAATTAATAATTAACATTACACAAACTCACACGTTATATTCTGTGAGTACTGCGCAGTGAAATATCGCAGTTTTTACTAAAAATTGCATTATACATACGAGTAGTAGAATTTGAAGATAACGGAATTGTTTTTAAATTCATATTCCATAATACCTTGTTGCACATTTATTGTTCTCGTATATTATAGCTATAGGTATTCTGAAGTATTTCAACCAGCTAGTCTTTTCGAAATGTCCGCAATTGTTTTATCTTAATTAAGGTATTTTTAATAAATAAGTGAAAATATAATTTATAGAAAAAAAAAACAAATTTACATTTACGATATATAGTAATATTTGTTATACTTACTATGTTAATATTATGTAATACGACGAAATTTATAAATCAAATGCACTCGCACAGTAATAATGATGATAATAATAATTTAAATAATGTGCTTCGACGAAACGTATCGTTCTACAATAAATAATAATAAAATATTAATGATAAATGTTTAGTACACTGTGCGTATCTATATTATAATATTATATCTTTAAAACCATCGTTTATAAGTTTCCCGTAAATCAGTTATCACTTATCGATATATTATGTACACTATATTATAATATATGTATTATAAATTACGATGTTGGACTTGGACTCCGAGACTCGTCCAACATAATATTGTACAATGATGAATATGAATAAACGTAAATGATAAATAGTAATATAATGTATAAAAAATAATAACTGATAAATATGTATTATAATATTGTGTTATCATACGCGTTTGTGTAACAAAATTGATATTTGAATAATATATGGTGAGAGCCGGATATGTATACCTAAATAATAATAATAATAATAATAATAATAATTACACATTGGCATACCATGTGTGAATGTGTGATAATAGCGTTATGCCAGTATAGGCACACAATTGTTTGATCTATTGTTCGGATATACCTATACATTATATTATAATATATTAATTTCAAATTTGATAATTTCAATATTGTTGTAAAAATGCCTTTAACCTACAATATTCATCAAAATGCTGATAAGTAGCAAATATTTGACCTAACCTATACATTGCTATGCAGCTTCAATGACTAGCCCTATCTATAGGTATTATTATACTATGTACATACTATTACTTTCTAAATCCTTGATTTTTGTTTTTTTTAAATTGAAGTACCTATTTAAATAGGTAACAATGTATTTTTCCAAAATTTTTATAATAATATTTTTTAATTTAGTTTTTAAAGAAATGTAATATAATAGAAGTTTGTTCAAAACAATTGATTTTTTTTAAAAAGTTTAGTGTTAAAAATACTTTAAAAGTTCAAACTTTACTTTTTTCAAAACCACAAAAATGTTTATAAGTTAAAAATTACTCATCAGTCATCATCGTGTAGTACAGAGTGTAGCCGAAAAAACTGACTGATGTGATAACTTTTGTTATAATCAATATTTAAAAAAAAAAAAAATGTTTTTTTATATAAATTATAAACAATTATTGCACTATATTTATAGAATACATTTTTATTTTTATTTCTATTTCTATTTCTTGCAGAAACTGAAAATAACAACTTTCAAATTTGATTCAAATTTTTCGGGAAATTTCAAAATAGCCAATTTTTAAATCTGGTTAGAAGTACAATTGTAAAAACATTTACTAAGTAAATTAGTTTATTTTTTAGAATTTTATAAAATATCAATATTTTTTTTGGAATTATTATTTCTTAAATTATTTACTATCCATATAATTTTCAAATTGTTTGTCATCCGTTTAACTAGCATCAATATTTTTTTTTGTCAGATCTTTCTGTTACACCGTCTACATTATAAACTAAGTGGTTCACAAGGCACGACCCCCCCCCCTATTTTTCCTATTCTTACTGTTAAGCAGAAAGTGTTTATGAAAATGTTGATGTAAGTAACTATGTACCTTTAAATTTAAATTTAAAAGTGGACTTTCTGAATTTTGAACTTTACGTACTTAGAATAAAAGTTCACGATAATCCACGACATTTTGTATATTGTTGAAATCATACGGTTGCTATATTATGATGGTTTCAAAATATTATAGTAATTCATTTTTGATTTAATTAATCAAAATTTAAAAATAAAAAAACTACAGATAAGGGTGGTTTATATTTAAAAAAAAAAAAGTTTGTATAGACACTTCTTACATGGTATAAATATCTAAATATTTGAAATTATTGAAATCTTTAAGTACTTAGGTACCTATACGTCATAATAATTTCTACAATCAGAATTTTGATCAAATGCATTGTTAAGATATACAATGGGTGATGAATATAATTTGTGAAACACCCTGTATACGGGGTGTCCCACCGAGATCTGACAAATGACATAACTTTTGCTATATACAAAATTTAAATATTTTTTTTTACTTATATAATTTATAGCCACTCGGGCTATA
>WHPZ01569725.1:8199-18747 GCA_016617965.1 Macrosiphum rosae | reverse complement strand
GAAGCCGTCACTGGTCGTCTTCTTTGTCGGCATAGTCGTCGCGTCGTCGTCGTCGTCATCGACATCCGATCGAATATTACCCCATTAATCATAATAATTCATAATATATATATGAGCGAAGTTCTGCAGCTCAGTTTACGGTATATATTGATATTGTTATGCGAAACGGAGGCGGAAAAGAAGACGACGACAACATGACGAACGAGTGCGTAAAAAATGCGTTTGTATTATATTGTGTCGTGTGCGTTGGGTCGTAATAAAAAAATCATACTTAATAACTGTTACTAAATGGTATTGACATATACGCGCGGGGGGTGATGTGGATTGTAGCGGGAAAGAAGACTCGGAAATCGCGAGGGACGGGGGCAGGGGCGGAACGGCAATAATTGTAAAAAAAAAAAACGTGGACTTTAGCTCCGGGGCGAATACGAGAAATTCGTGCTGGCACGGTCTCTCCGCGTCTCTAATTCGAAACATCTGTATTGTAACTACTCTACGCGCCATATTATGCTCTCCCTCAACCCCCTCACTGTATTGTCTCACTCTTTCTCTCTCACCCTCACACCCTCTCACTCTCTCTCTCTCGCACCCCGCACCGGACAGAGCAGCAGCATCGGCAAATGATATATAAAAGGGGTGTAGGCGCGCTTGCGTGAGTGTGTGTGTGTGTGTTGTCATTGTCCCCTTTTCGGATAATCAACCGCCCCGCGGGTCCTATGTATACGCCGCGGACGACTGTATAGTATATATATATATATATATATATAGATGTATATAAGTACTACGGTGGCGACTGTACGACGACGACGACGACGATGACTATACTACGACAATATATATATTATATACTACGACCACTACTTTATATACGCGAATCGTTCGATGTGGGTGACAAATCAATACACACACAATCGCGCACGAACCATTATTATATTGGTGTGTACCGCGTGCAGCTGCACGACACTGTTATTGTTCCCGTTTATGGAATTTAATTATAAATTACACGGTCGAGAGTATTAAAATTTGAATAAACAATAACATTCCGAATATTGCTTTTTAAGAAACAGATCCCTCCCCCTGAAAACTGTATACGAACCTATACTGCGCGTGCAAATCATATAATTTAATAACAATATATTATGTTATTACAATAACGACGTAACAATTCTATACATAATAATAATATGTTTGTATGACAATAGGTATACTCGTTGACAGAGATCTTTTTGATGATGGGCGGGGGATCTTATACAGGAGCTTAGCCCCCGAAAATTGAGAATAATGTCTCCGTTTGACGAGTAGGTACCTATAGGTATATGGTTATATCATCATTTTGTTCATCGTTGGATAGATTTATGAATTAAATACAGTGTAGCACTATATAATATCTAGTTTTTATATCTGGCTCGTTACATTTTCCGGAAAAAATGATTTTATTTCATCCATAAAAATGATTAAATATACTTTTGACGTCAACTATTGTACAATAGTTCGGTAATATACTGGTTGGTATATAGTTTAGTAATAAAATACTCACGAGAATTCGTTTGTCTGTTTAAAATAGGTGTGCATATTATTAAGCACCCCACAAAATTCAACTAAATCTTCGCTCACGAGATTCAGTCTCACAATATGTGTGTGTGTGTGTGTGTGTGTGTGTGTGTGTGTGTGTGTGTTCTGTCTCCGTTTTGGCGGGTATAAACTCGCACAAAATGACGTCGGAGGCGATGCAATAATAATAATTAATAATCGACCGCTGCCACGGCGTTTAATTATGCACCGCGCCGGCTTGCTGCGGCTGAATATTTACTTTAAAGAAGTAATCAAACGGTATATTCGATTATATATTTACAGTGTGTGTGTGTATGCGTCGGTTGCTTAGGGGAGGGGTTCGCTCCCGCAATTTTCGTCCGGCTTACGGGCAGCGTCTTTTCAGTCACCATGATTTTAAATACGATGTGGTATTTTCGCCATCGCGTTACGTTGTGCTCTATAAGTGTCTCTAAAATACATGAAATATTAAATTAATTAATAACTGAAAATTATTGCGCAAACAAATATATCATAATATACAAACTAAAATATTTTAAAGTTGTATTTATTATTTGATACGAATTATAAAATAATAACAATAATTACCCTAAATTAAGTTTAAATTGTTTTAAATTAATTACAATAATTTAATTTATGCTTTATGGCATTAGGTTATACATTAGGTTTATAATATATATATATATATTTGTATTTATATTTAATTTAAATGAAACCTGGTGCACGCCACAGTGTTTTTTGAGAAATTTGGTACCTAATATGAGAGTATATTTTTTAAAACCATGTCACGTGGTATAACTGAATGAATATTAATATTTGGATAGAAATTTTCGAGATTTTCTTTGGATGGGGGGTTGGGGACACATACGTGTTTGTACCTGACAGGAACCGCCTGTTCTGCGCGTGTGCAGGTCCGGCGCTAAGTTTTATAGTCTTGTGGCTTTTGCTTTAAATATCAGACAAGCGAATTATATTCATGGGAGACCGATGGCCGACACATCCTTTCTCAGGTCCTAAACTCAGGACAAGCAGACCTGTTGGTATAATTATTATTGAATCTCCTTACCTACTTTCCCGTGATAATCCGTCTTCCGTCACACGCATACCCAACTGTTTCAACATCAGGTACCTTCGCATGAATGCGCCACCTGCAACTATGCAGGAAATCAACCATCAGTATGAACGGTGCGTGTAAGATATAGCTGCTAAACGATGACCAGTCTTTTCTCTTATAATTTTGGATATATAAATGTATTTAATTGTACATCGATTAACAAGATATTTGTGTCTTGGAACTATACGTATATAATATAACAAGCAATATTTTCGGTTTTGATCGTACCAAAAATAAATCTAATTTAATCTATAGTAATATTGTTAAACACATGTACGATAAACTCCTTTTTTTCGGATCTTATTTGCTTGCTTGTACCGCTGAGGGTCTAAAACATTAGAAACTCTCTGGTCGACCTCCACCCTTGCTTATTATAACTGTAAATATGTTGCGGTAAGCATAAAGTGCGTTGGTATGTGAAAACGTCAATTTGCTTAAAATTTAAAAGCCTGTTTGGTTTTCTTGAATAGGTTAATTAATAATCCGGACTATATTGGGAAAATCGAACGCACTAAGAAAACTATGAAGCAAGCAAGCATATTTTATATCTATGCACTCAACAAATAAGGAAACGTGCACCAAAAATTGCAAATTATATAAAATGAATTCGCATTTATATTCATATATTTATTACTTGAAATGTATCAATACAAATAGGTATTATAAATTATAATATATTAAAAATATATATTATCAAAAAGATAAATAGCCATCTCTTGAGCGTTGTATATTTAATTTTACCAGAACGCCTTCTAAAACAAAAATTATTTTTTTAAATAATTTATGAAAAATATTAATAATACTGTATTTATGAGACTTTACAACTCCTAATCCGTAATGTTTCTCCAAATACACAATGAAAAATAAAAGTCTTACACATTTATATGTAAGTACCTAATATCTAAAATATATAAAAATATGCTAAGTATAATTGTATGTTTATCAATTTGTAGCACCTAGTTTATTGATTAAAATTTATATTTTACTTATTTTAAATAATTTAAAAAATAATTGAATTCATCGATATATAAAAACATTTTTTCACTGTCTTGTTAATTAAGTATAGTACACCTAGAGTACTTTCAAGACTTTAAAGCATACGATTATACAATTAGGACTGTAAACTTGTAGCAATGTGCATTCTTTTAAGCTTTTTATAAAATATAGCTTTCAACAGAAAGTTTAAATTATTCAATTATGTAACGATGAAACTATGAAATTTTAATTTAGTATTGTTTTGAAATTTTTTATTTTTTAGGTAATTTTTTTATATTTAAAATTAATTTTTCCTTTTTTACTGCAATTTACAGTATTTTGCTATCAAATTCAATAAAATCAAAAATGTTTACACACATTTTTTGAATTATTTTATCACAGGCTATATAATATTATTATAATTATATATTAATATTTGTCACATAATATAAAATTTATATAATATGTGACAATTATTAATGAAATCAGTGAATATTTGTAAATATATAATAACGAATCAAACTTTGTAACTTTTGTACTTATTTTGAATGTAATTTTTTCATAATTTTCGATAATTTTTATTGTTTAGAAATAGTATATTGTGTGACAACGGCATGAGCCGCAGTCGAGGGCTGCATTTCGCCCAAGAAATTGCCTACCCGCACTAGCCACACATACTTTTTGGTCACTCCACTGCGTTTATCTGTCACGGCAAAGGTAATGGACTATGCAGTGATCTATGCAACAATCAGGCAATTCTACAAAAATAATTTCATAACAAATGTCATAACAAGGAGATTAATAACCTTATATAATATATAACAATAATACTATGAATATAAGATATAACCAATAGCTTATGTTTTTTACGGAAAATGGTATATATTTCAGGGTCTGGTTGTGCAGGGAATACTCCCAGCACGTTTGGGGATTTCCACTTTACTACCCAGTGGATGGAAAAAGGTCACTTTCAAACGTTTCAACCGCCATCGAAAACTAAACTTTCGGTGCAAGTGTGACAAAAAATGTATTGATTTTACAATGATGTGTTGTTTTTTTTTCGTCTGTCATCACGTTTTGCAGGGGCTGTAAAAATGTTTTGATTTCTACTTAAGTATCTTTTCTAGTAGGAAAATAAATCTAGTTGGTACCCAGTGAAGTCAAATGTCAAAAATTCTTAAGAGTTTTCAAAAGCATCAGAAAAAATAAACAAAAAAATTAAAGGAAAACTGAGATTTTTACACAAAATCAGTTTCCTTGACAGTTTTTTGGTGTCACTCCAAAAAAAGTAACTATGTAGACATATGAAATTTCCATCGAATGTTTATAATAGCATTTTGCTATACAGCAACAAATTTTCAAAACATTTTGACTATTTATAGGCATAATGTAATTTTGATTTTTATTAGTATTTTTTAAAATTATTGTCGATAAAAAATTATATGCTTGGTAAAAAACTTGAAAAATGAATACATGGTTCCTCAAAAATATAACGTAAATCCACAAATCATTTTTAATGAGCATCTGAGGTTAGAGATTGGATAACACCCATAAATTATCAAATTCTCATGGAAGGATTTTCAGATTTTGAAGTCATTCAAAAACTATTAACCGTAAGTACTTGAATTTTTTACCAAATATTTATTTTAACATTTTCTTTGCATTATTAGATTTTCAAAATTTTTAACTCGTTTAAAGTTCTTTATCAAAATTTTGCATTTTTAAAATTTGTAGTTTTTTATTCAATAAATTTAAATTACAAAATTTATCAAAATATCGAAAATTTTAAAATGTTCAGTAGTTAAAAAATTATAAAATATTCAATTTTTATAGCTTAGGATTGAAAATTTTGTATTAATTATATTTTATACACATAATGACATTTTCAAATGAAATTTTTTTTGCAAAAATGAATTTAACCTACTGTTTTATTAATGCCTAATACCCAATACTTTATACACAATAATATCATCAAATATACTTAGTTCAAATATATAGTTCGTCTTCGCTCAGAATCGTTTTTCGTATACAATGATTTTATATCATTGAATTCAAATTTAACACATCGATTACAGTAACTGTGTTGACACATAATAATATACAACAAAGCCTTACCCACTTATCCAGTTTTGTTTAATGAATTTTTTACTGATTTGAAATGCATATTTTAAGACTTTTCAAAGACATTTTGTTTAACATTAATAAAATTATTCGACAAGGTTAACAAACTATTATAATATAATAATATTGTTCTAATATAATAATATATTGTTCATGGACAATTTTTAACGAGGAGCAGTAAGAGTGTGAGACTATAATATGAAACATTCATACAATATAATATTTATCTGTATACCGAATTTGGTAACACGTTCAACCGGTAAATATATCACGTGCGAAGGTTAATACCACCCGGACCCGATGTCTAACAATCTGCCGATTTAAAATCAAAGCGGTAGCTCGTTTTATTAGATCATAATATATTATCATGCATATTATTATGTTTATAGAAAAGTCTTTGTTGTGTAATCGTGTGGCGGCATCGGCCGTTAATATACCATCCTTAAACTGGTTCCATTATGATATATATATATATAAATATGAAGCTGGTTAGTAGTATTATTTAGTGCCTACATTTCTTACTAAAAATACTGGGCCCAGTTATGACAACGACGTAAAATCGGACAAAAAATATCTGTAATTCGTTTCATTCAAAAGTAAAAAAAAATTGTTAAATGTTGTGCAGCCAAATATTTACAATAATTGTATCCTGTTACAGGATAGGACAGGACAGGACAGGATATGCTCATAGATTTACTTAGATTCTCAGCGTCAGGTTTTTTACAAGAAAAATACATTGAAGATCACCAGGAGATTCCCGGTGGCCTGACATATAATTGGCATCGCCATTAAACTGCATGTCAGTTGTAAGAATGTCGGGTATAATATAGATATTTTTATAAAATACTCTGTATTAGTTTTGGAAATTCTAACTTAATACTGTATAAAACTAATAAATACCTAATTTAGTCACTTTACATAGTTTATTACGTTCACTATAAAGTAAAGTGTTGAGTGTCAACTTTTAAAATTTCCATATCAATTAGTGCAATTGCAACGTATATTTCAAGGTATTAAAAAATATAACTGATATCAACATGGATTGTTTTTATATATTTTAAAAGCCAAGCTTCTAAGGCTCACTTTCCCCTCCCGAATTCTGTTCTTGGTAACTTTAAGATATTGGCAAAAAAGTGGCCTAGATAAACAATATTTTCTGATCTGAAATTTTCTCCTAGGCCACCTAGGAATAACGTTTATTTGGTAAAAAAAAATTGTATTCCATTTACTCGTTGTCACAATTATTTGGACCACGTTTTATGCATATTAATATCTTAATAATAAATGAATCAAAAATAAAAGAAGGAAACAAACCCATTATTAGCTTCAGTGTAAAATATGCACCATTCTGTGAACTGTAAAGGTATGTTTTGACAGTTGGCATACGAATTTTTTTTTTTATATGTGACTAGTTGTTTTAAACTGCTTTTATTATTATTATTATTATTATTATTATTATTATTGAAGTATTTATACCTAAGAAAGAGAACTACGCGCCAATGGTGAATATATAATATGAATTAATAAACATATTTAAACAAATTAATATTTACTGTTTTTATTTATAATAATAGATAATATTATTTATGATGTATTATTTGATAGTAGGCAAGAAAACATTTGTATTGTAAAACCTATAATTCATTGTATTTTATATTATATTTTTATGTTTATTATGATATTTTATTAAATGTTTTTTGGTAGTGAGTAATGACATTTAAATTAATATTTTAATATAAATACATTTTTACGCTTTTACGTTATATTATATATGTTGAAAAAAAATATCCAAAAACAATACTACCTACTGCTATAACAGTATTAATCATTTATAACATTTTTGTCATACGTAAAAAAGTTGATGTAGTGGGACAGTACCGATATAGAATAACTAAAAATACTACTTCTACAGCAGTACTAAAACATTGAATTATTTAGACATGCTTTTGATAATAATTCTCACTGTCAGTCAATACCTATATGTCAAATGGTAATTTGAAAAAAAAATGAAGATCGATAAAACATAGTTACCTGCGTTTATGTATACTAAATCAGTATTAGGATTTCTATTTCAACCATACACAATAATATTATACTCAATGCATACTATAATTATATTTTTAAATGTTTCATAAGCACCTACCTATTGTCCTATATTTTTTTTATTATTGTAAGTATCTATTCTTATTATTAAGTGAAACTATCGGAAATTATATTATTTTTCCCATGCTCAAATTACATATATTTCGATTATACCTCCTCAACTAGTTTATTATTTTTCCATCGTTTGGCTGTGGAACTCAATTATAGTGTGCACAAGTTTTCAACAGCACAGTGTAAAATGTTTGTGACCAAATAGTTTTGGTTTGCGGCCACACACTCGTATAACAGACGACCAACTCCAATAAAACACAAGTTGTCGCTAGAAACTATAATATAATATACTGGTGCGTATAATAGCCAACCTCGAAGTGATATTGGTACTTGGATAGTTGGAACGTTATTAACAAAAGTTCATTAATAATGAATTAATCATTAATTTCTATATTAATAACAAACCAAAGTCCATAAGTTAATCCCGTAAGTCGAATTCGCTGTAGGTACACTTCGCTGTAGGTATATTTGAGACGAAGTTTGAAGACGAAAATAAAAAAAACTTCACGAATCTCAGTTTACAAACTCCGATTTACGCCCTTTTCCGATGGATTTGTTTTTTTAACCGTATGTTTTTAATAGGTATATATAGTTAGTATATATTATATTAAACGCCCGACTGTAGTGTCGGTACTGAGGGGAGAGTGAAAAAGTGTGTTAGGCCACCCCGATTTAACGTTTACCACTAACGTTAACCGCTACTGATTTCGGATACCGAATTACTTTCGATTATATTTTCATAAATATAGGTACTCTGGATAAATGTGGTATTGCAGGAGAATGCCTGTGTTATTCCAGTAAAAAGGTAGAAGTAATTACTTACGACTATCAATTGAGTCTCAATAATTGTTAATATTAAGATCTGAATATAATTATGTCCCATTCACTTATGAACAATTTTAATTAAAATCCTACATAAAAATACACAACAAATAATGAATAACAAACAACCTGGTAAAAACTCTCTTACAAAAAAAATTATAATTTATCTAAAAATACCATTGCTAAAATTAAACCTAAATAATTTTTATTATTTGTATTCATTATTACAATAATTATAAACATAGAAATATACAACTTAAAAATAATTGAAATTTGATTTACATCCGAAAACTCGGTATACCTTGTATTCACTAAATTCCAGTACCTATATGGCAACATAGACGTTAAGTTTAAAAGTCAAATATTTGTATCCACAGTTTCGCAAGGTATTTTATTTATAATAATTATGATGTTTTAAGAATCTGAGATTGTCTATTGATTACCTAGTGGGAAATATTTAAAAATGACAAAAATTTCAAAATATTATTTATTTATACAAATTCATTATTATATGTTACTGTGGTATTTTTAGCTAGAAAATCAACGTCCAAGACGTTGAAGAAAATAACTTAAAATGAATCAACATCACTGCCCCATATAGTTTTTGTTATTTTTTCAATTGTTTAACTTTAATGGAATAATGAGTTTACACCTATAACGATAATGTAGTAAATAATATTATGAAAATGATACCAGTAGTATATACCCCTATTTTAATTTATACTTTTCCAAAGTAAAAGTGGCTATACGGCTATAATCCGTTTAGCAACAACATATCTGAAGCTACCCCAGAGAAGAAGTTTTTCTTAAATATAACTGTTGTACTCTTAGTCGATGTCTTGAATTTATTTTAAACTGTTTCATTAGGTAATTGTATGTTTTAAGTAATACCTATTTGACAATTGTATTGCCATAAATACGAATACATTATTGAAGAAAAACCAAGGCTAAGCTGCCGAGCCGGATGTGGAAGGGTTAATCCATCTATCGAACGCCTGAAATACGCCACTGCTGACAAGTATTTACCTACTGCAGAGTATAATATATTATAATATTATAATGTATAAGTTTCCACTCTATATAATATATGGTCGTGATGGATTTAGATGAATGTCGCCAAAAAAATGTAAATACAAAATATAATATATTAAGCGGAAGTGTATATTATTATGGTGTACAACATATACATATATATATGTATGTTATATTATCGCGTCCTATATATATACATAATACAACATATTATCATATAATATACGATATATATGTGCGATATTGCTCCATCAATCGTATCGATATGCAAGCGTGAATAGCAACCCCAACCCCCAACCCCCGCCACACCATCATCAGCAGCAGCAACAGCAGCTTTTTGCGCACAAGAAAGATTTGTGGGCTGCGGCCGGTGGGGGTGGCGCCGCGGGGGTGATTTACGCATGACTCACGTGTATTCATGGTTGTCTTGGTATTTTATTGAAGTTTTAACAAATTGGATTTAGCTTGTCAATACGTCTACGTCGCCGTCGTTGGAACAACAACGTCCCTTATATACAGCGTGCGTGCGCGTGTGTGCGGCACAATGTAATACGCGTGCTACTATATACACATTTCTGGTGGATATCACACTGCGACAGGAATATATTAACTTGACAAAAACGGGAAATTCGACTGGCGTCAAATAAAATGTAATTTGGACACGTTCAATTTAAAAGTAAATAATTTCGGTTTAACTGAGATTTATGGGCACCGATCTCTGCTGCAGCGCTCGTGGATGTGCGTATATATTATGTACCTATATAATATAATATATATAT
>WHPZ01569718.1:0-20907 GCA_016617965.1 Macrosiphum rosae | reverse complement strand
ATATTTATATATATAAATTGGGTGTTGCACTGTTTCTAATAATTATTAATATCTACGAAGTATTGAACAGCCAAAATTATTTTGATCAATAGTATGTTTTCATGTCTCTTATTACCCGAAGTGAATAGTATATTATATACTATTTAAAGTTGATTATGTAAGTATAAAAAAATATAAATATTTAAAAACTGAATTGTCTATTTTAATTTCTATAATTTTTTTAAAATTGTTAACTAATTTTTCAGGTTCAAACTGGAGGTGGGCAGAATAATATATATTGTAAGCGAGTATGATACGAGGACAAACATAATTTAACACCCTCCATACTAACGTATATTAGTTATTTATTTTTAGATTCTGAGCTGAGCTATGAATGTAATGATTTTACATTGTTGTGTTTTTTATGTGTCTATGTACTCGATAATAGTAGTCGAAATAATGCTTTTATTTTAAACTTCGGTCTCTTTTCGGATGGGAACTAATAAAACTAAAATTAAAATGAAAATATTCCATTTTACATGAGAACGAAATTAAAATTATTTTTTTGATAGCCACATAATTTTACACAATTATAATTTTTTTTAACTCTGCACATGTTATAGATGTTATAGAGTATACAATTCAAAGTTACAAAACAATTTATTATAACCTAGCTTGTATGCTGTTATTAATCAAAAAATGTATTTATTTTATTAGTAATATTATTTACACTATTTGACCATGTCATGGAGTTTAGTATTTAATAAAATATAATTACTTATAAGGGGAAATTTTTTTAAATATGATTTTGGTAATTTGTATTAAACATTTAAAATCCCTTTACTATAGTGTTACAATTTACAGGTTTATTAGGTATTTAAAATAATAAAGGTTAAAACTTTTACATTGTCTTTATTCATTTGTATATGAAAAATTATGACTAAATCACAATTAATTAGTTGACATGATTTTAATTTTTAACTATTAAGTTAGGTACTTATTAAACTGAGATATTTAAAGTTGAATTTGTTTTTTAAACAAAATAATTGTTATATGTTTACATCAAAAAAATGTCTTTCAGTTTAAATACCTTAATATCTTCTTCATTTATTATAATTTATATTAACATGACTTCTTTAAATTCAAATAACCAAATACATTATTCTATACAATTGAAATACCTTTTTTAAAATATAATATAATAGGAAACTAAATTTTTCATATTACTCACTTGGAGACTTAAGTACCTATACAATTTATTATATACCTAGTAGATTGGTGTTTGTCATTTGCATCAGTCTTGATTGATTTGTTAATTCATGATCATGCACTCTATTTATTTATTAAGAAAAAGTTTTTAAATATGTCAAATTCGAGTTTTGAGAAAAATTGTGTCTACAAGAACGAAATTTAAAAAAAAATACTATATACCTCATAGTAACAATACTTCTTAGTTCATTAAAACTAATGTAAACTATACTGTCTACAGTTTTATTCTTTTGGAAAATACGATTAAATTCAAAATACGTGTTTGTTGCTATAGTATAGATATTAATGCTAATTTGAATTCCAGTTAATTAGGTATAGGTACGGTATAAACACTATAAGCTAAAAAACTGGACAACTATTAATATATTTTAGCCTAATCTAGTTATTTATTGTAGAGTTGTACTCTACAGTGGATAATAATTCATCCTTAGATAGTTAAATCTATACGAGTAAAAGAAAAGGGGGGCCATGGATTATGCATTACGATTTTCTAAGTTAAAAACTAATGCAAGATTTATAATATGTTATAACTTTATAAGTTTATTTTGTACTAACACTAATAAATTACACTTTCGAGTTTGATCATTTTAAGAAAAAAACATTTGAAGCGTTTTTGTTTATTTATAAGAATTTACGAGTATATATTTACTCAAAAGTTACTTAAACCAACCTAATTTACTTATATGATAAATTATGATTTACCTTTTGTATGAGTGTGTACATTGTTGTTTATAATATTCTTGTAGTTCACTACACTTCGCACAATACAGAATGACAAGTAGCATACACAACGTAAGAACGAACAGTAATGTAATTGGACCTCCATAATGGCTCACTTATATTATATTTTCCCTTCCCTTGACAGTTTGATTTTGTCGGTTTAGTATATGTTTACAATATATATAATATAGAAATTATAAACACATAAATATATATATGTCATATGTGTGTTTATATTTATACATATAGGTATTATGTTTATAAATATACATATCCATAATTACTTAGACAATTATTAATGTACCTAGTTAATATTTTTTTCTATCGTTAAGTTATTTTCTATAACATAGAAAGAGTCGTTGTATTCTCTTTCGATCACTTTAACTATACCTATCTTTAAACAAAGCACAAAAACAACGCCACTGCAGACGACCAATAACGAAGAATTAGAAATGTTTCATTTTGTTTTCATAAAATGTTGTTATGTAATAGTTGAATACAGATTTCTCTGTAACGACAATACACACCAACCGGTACTGACGACTACGAACATCTAAAATTAAAAAAAACGTCAAGATTTAATAATTATACTGACTTACCTTATATATATTATTATATTTGAATATTTCTGTACCAATATCACATTGCAGCATTAGGCACATTGTGGAGCTTTTAGATCTCGCGTGCATCAGGACTTGCTTATAATATATCTTAATATCAATATGATATTAAACGAACTTTTAGAATGCTTTAAACTACCTATAGTAGATAAAGCGATGTTTTAAAAACTCAATACACTGAATATCTAATATAATATATCTTTTTCTAAACATTCCGAATATAAAAAAATTAAATTGTCGACAAATTTTTTTTCCCCTTTTTTTGTAGTTTTTTGTAGTTTATTAAGATCATATATTCTAACACAGTTATTGCTATTTCCCTCTATTCATATCTAAGACATTCCATTCGGCACTGGGGTCTATCATTTGTACGTCCCTCCTGACTTGGTGTGGGGGACGCCCCAATGGTCGACGGTAATTCTCGAAAATTACGATTTAATAACAACTCGTAACCGTCACAAATTTGCAATAGGCACCTACCGGTATTTTATTATTTTGAGTCAGATAATTATATTGTATAAATTGTATACATTCCTGAATCCAAATGAGGTTGAATCATGTTTGAAAATGATTTTAAAAATGATCAACCAACTGATTCACGAATTACTAAGATTGTGAATTATTGAAATTTTAAGAATTTTAAACAAAAATGTTTATGTTATTTATTATTATTTGATCTGTGTATTATATGACAAGCATTTTTTTTACTATTAAAATGTTTATATTTTGTTGTTATTGTGTATTATAATTTATATGACGTGCAATTTTTTTTTGCTCAATAATGTTAATTATTATAGTTTTAAAAATATCTTTTATGAAGTTACGGTATCGAAAAAAAAGTACTGTGTGGAGTTACGGTGCTTCCGTAAACATGACCTGATGGACCCAGGGTGTCTTTTAAGTCTTGTCAAAAAGCAGGTATTCATCGAGAATATTATTGTCTCTATTGCGTGCACATCAAAAAATATTTATCATGATCTATAATGCTATCATTGTGTGCATAGGCGTGCGTAGGGGGGATGCCGAGTATGCCATGGCATCCCTTGCAGGGTTATTATAACCATATAGTTTTTAGTTGTAAATGTTTTGATTGGAAATTGGAATCATGAACTGAGATAGTACCTATCGTATCTTAGTTCAAGAATTTAAATATTTTGAATATTTTTTATATTATTTTCTTCCAATAAAATATTGTTAGTCAAATATTAATTAGATTTCATAATTATATTTTCATAATCACCACAGGTACCTAGAAATAATAAAATAGATTGCTAACTCATGATAATATATTAGTATAGTTGAAATCAAAATCCACCATTTTCACGAGAATTGCGGGTTTTGTAAACAGAACATTCAGCCCACGCGGTATTGCATATTTTCATACTACTTACAACTTTCAAAAAAGAATTTGATTAGTTAGATTATAAATTTTTGCCATTATTATATTATTACAATATGATCAAATGTCTGTAGGTTTTTATACTGTTACTTTATTGAAATTAAATCACAGTACAAAATTCTCTAATTAAAATATCTAAAATCAATAAATAAGCTAAATAAAATGCATGATAATTTCTTTTCGCATTATATAACGAGTTATAGTTATTTGTACCTATTACGAGTTTTTGGGGAGTTATTTTTTGTATTGAGCTAGGTATGTTTAAAAATACCGACATACCCTGCTAAAAAAGTCTGCTCACGCTTATGAATTTGAGTGTGATATTTTGAGTATCCTCTGGATATTCAACGAATGAATTTTATCGCGTTTGTAAACATCGTATACATACGTATACTATGCAGTGTGCCTTAGTAATTGATATTATATTATTTACAATAGACTATTGTGAATTGTGCATTTGATGCGTACAATATGGTACCATATTATTATAATTAAATGTTTGTTGTTACTAATCAGGAATCTCGAAACGGAGCTTCACTACTATAGATCAGCTTAATATACTAATGTTTATATTATAATAATGCAGTAGTAGACATGACAACCTATTTAAATTGTCATGGTAGTAGATATACATATATTTGATATTAGAATAATATAATATTAGGTATGCAATCGCTATTCATCGTTATATTTTAATTGTTGAAATCTGAATCATTAAAATAAATAATTATAATTATAATTAGCTTGTAGAGTGTAGATATTATATTATAAGAAATTTTAAAATAATTTTAATTATTATTATTATTATTTATTTCAAAATAATTCATTAACACAATATTAATTTGGAGTAAATTATTGTTGACATTATAATTATCATACCTTTAAAATATGTGTCATACAATAAAATTATTATATGATTGAAATCATAGTAGAATTTATAAATATATACAGGTACCTATATTTAAATTACAAATTATATATTATCTAAAAATGAACATAGGTACATTTTATAGTCAAGTTGGAAAAAATTGTATTTATAATTATACATATCGACATTTTATAATTTTATCGATACACACATTCAGTCATCAGTCATCAACATTTTCAACTGTCTTACTGATTGATATTTTTCATGGTTTTTATTTATATCGTTGGAATTAAAAAATACATTTAGTAGGTATAAAAATGTCATCGGAATCTTTACATTATTATTATCATCGCGATCATTTTAAGGTAGTTTTATGTACTTTCCCGTATTCTTGTCTATTATTTCTTTAACATTAAGTTGTAACATTTGTATTAATTTTATTAGAATTGTTTAAATGTATAATTTCTAATTAGACAAAGTATATTTGTTTGCTTAAATAACTCATAATGTTTTGGTTATATTAACGGAAAGGGTTTACTCTACTTTTATAATTTAATTTTGGGAAATATGTACTGTAGAAATGTCTATTATATTTGTGCCTCTCCAAGACTCTAACACGTTATAACATAATTATTATGTCTACATGGCATAATATAATTGTGCAGTAAAACCAGTGTTTCTTAAACTGTGTTCTGGGCCTTAGATTTTAAAAATCTAACTAAAGATATATTCACTATATGATTATTTAAAAATATTTTTTTAATTGTATGTCGACTCACTCACCTCTCATAATATTATAATAGTCAGTTCATATGTGATCGATTTAGTTGACTCATAAACTCTAACAAGATAACGCTTGTAATTGATAACGTACTATTAATTACGTCGTAATTCCGGTCTCTAAATAACCATTCATTAAAAATGTTATATGAGGACATTGCAGGAAGTTTATATACTTCTATTATTTTACATATCGAGATCAGGTTGTTATCTCCAAGAAAGATACTAATTCGTATTTTTGAGTTAAGACTTAAGAGACGAGGTGCGTGCTTATGTTTAAACATAATTTTGAGTTAAAAGATTCCTTGATAAAATTTAGGTAGGTTTTTAAAATTGTTTATTTAAGTGACATTTGTATAAAGATTAATGAACTTAATTTCACCCTTCGGGGTAAACAGCTTTACTTTTATCCTTAAAGCCTACTCTCAACTCTTAAGTAGGTATATATTATCTGTAATAATAAAAATCAATTCATCTCATTAAAATTAATATTTAAAGTCCGGTATGTCTGTCATTATTGTTTGGAGCAGTAACACAATTTGGATTTTCTTCAACAATATATTGTTTGATGGGAAAGTGAATCTAGTTGGTGCATTTGGAAGGTCAAAAATCAAAATTGTCAATAGTTTTCAAAAGCGCAAGGAAAAATGAAACAAAAATTTTTTTATTTGTTTTTCCCAAAGCTATTTAAAGCTATTGGGTACTCACTTTTGCTTTTTTACTTTTTAAATTTTGATTGTAAAAACATTTATCTAAGCCATATAGTATTTTTTTTAAATTTTTTGAAATCTCATTATTTTTGTTAAGAAGAGTCGATCCATTCATAAATAATACCTACCTTTTATTATAGCTTTACTGGTAATCATTAATGTTATGTGTTTAGCAACTCTGATAAATCTATTGACTTTTATAAACAACTTACAAATATAGATTAGCATACCAGCTTAACTGCACTAATCACATGTTATTCGTTGTACAGTACTTATACCATTCACACAATATTAATCATAATATTATTATTTGTAATATTATAGGTGTATAGTATTAATATCATTGGAAATGTATAGTATAATATACTAAAAAATGTTTAGTTATTGTTTGTTATTATAATATTATCTTGTCAAAATCTGATCGATTGTAGAGGGTAAACTACGCGTATAAGTACAAAGTCAGCTTATTATGTCAATCAGCAAATGTTGATACCTATTCTTACTTCGTTAGCAATTAGTAGTACAGGTATAACATAAACGTATTAATTAATAATAACTGTTTCCTAAAAACTCCAGTCAATGTACCCATATGTAGCTTAATGTTTGTTCTACAGACTTAAAATCAAATAGGTAATCTTTCTTTTTCGAGCGTATAGATATTTACATAATATGGGTACTATAATATATTATAATATAATGATATTAGCTCAATCTTGGTAAATGACAACTGGAGGGACACGCCGTGAACATCGTGTGTACATCCGAATTACATACACGCACGATGACCAACTCGATTATTACAAAGCAAAATGTAAATCATTTAAGCCATGAAATGTTTTTCGAGCTCACAAGAGTCGTGACAAATGTCATTAATTTCGGTAGACTATCGTTCAATCATGGTTTGACGTTATTGTTGTGACGTCCAAAGAATCCATTTTTATTTTTTTTTCTGTCAATGACGTGCTAAATCGCGGTATTTCATATACTTATCCGTGTTTTAGTATAATATGTCTGGTTTAACGTCTCTACTATTGTGAACCGTATATTATATCTACATATAAATTATAATACTGTCGAACTTCTTCTGAGTTTCAGTGTCAATTAACGTGTTCGCCGATCGTTCAAACTTCAAGGATAGACGACGTTATTAGCAGGTATTATTATAATCATCATCATCAGGATCGTCATCATCATCATCATAGTCGTCACTATCATCATCGCCACCATCATAATCATATTCATAATCATCGTCATCGTTATTGACATCGATGTTTTGAATCGAATAACTGCAAACTATAGTCCTCTCATATTGTGTAATATTGTTTTGATAGTTTGGTCACATTATGCATTTTGGCTCCATTAGCGATTGAATTACAATGTGTTGTGTATGTGAATATGTGATATTAAAAAAGTCCGATCTAGTTATTCGTGCCGCAGTAATATTGCAATGAAAAATTACAATATTATGGTAGTTCAATGCATTTTTGAAAAATGTTATTATTTTTATCATATTTTCATTATTTGTGTTTAAACGAAACTGCTTTCAAATGTGAAATAGTAAAATTATAATAAAATTAATAAACCTGTCTAATATCGTTATTTTTAATTTAATTGTAGGTATGTATATTTACATAAATTACAACTGATAACCGACAGACAAAGTGATAACGTGGTGCTGACCGAAATGTCCCATTTTCCGAAAAATTTGTGATACCTACCCATCTCTTTTTGCCTTTAAATAATAAAATGGCAGATTTTACCTTATTAATTGATTATTATATTGGTATAAACTATAAGACGCATATTTAATTAACGGTTTACACTTATTTTGATTTATAAATGATACCATCTTTGTTTATGTGTATAAACACTTGAAAATGTTATACAAAATTCCTTAAAACTGTTGAAAAACATTACTATAGCAATTAAAATGTTGTGAAAATTTTTTTTTTTAAAGCATATTCAGTTCAAATTCTTACCAAATTCGTCAAAATTATCAATATTTATAAATTATTCTGTAGTTAAAAATGTAGAACGTTTTTATTAAACATTTAGGGTTTGAAAATATAATACAAGATTCTTCACAAGTTTTTCTTACTAAAATATGTTCACCGCTGCGAAACCGGACACGTTTATGAATTATGAGGGTAGCGTAGTGTAGTTTTTACAAACAAGCAGTCGAAGTTATGTCGGGCCATTCGACTGCCCCGGGTGGAAAAACTTTGAGAATAAGCTGCTCCGCTAGAAAGGCGTGTGCATAAAAATAATGTCTTAAAGGTTATAGGTTAGGTTATGGAACGTAGGGTAGAAATTGAAACCCTCCTACCAGTGGTGTATATTTAAGTTATGTACGTGGGNGTTCAGCGGAAAATAAGAAAGTGCCTAATATATAATATTATTATGTACGAATAATTGTGATTTTAAGGTACCTATTTATTTTTTATAAGTATAATATAATAAACAGTAAAGTTGTACTATACTATTGTGCTAATTTGTGCATTGCTAGTACCTATGTATTATACAAAATAATATTTGAATTAGCAATTATGTAAGTGTTATGTATAGTGACGTAAATTTTTTAAAAGTATACCTACTATACTAGCTGCATTACCTGACTTTTCCGGGTGAAAACTAATCTTCTTTTCTACGGATTTTCATTGGACTTCTGCTGTTGAAACATATGATACTATAACAGTAAAGTTACAATAATTAATTTTATGATTTTCCACTTTTTAATTCTGGACATATTTTTTATGTAAATAAAAACTTTAGAGATAGATTCAACGTCTGCTAAGAAGCAGACGTAAATACAATTTTGTTAAGATTGGTATTAGTCTTTATGTGTTAAGGTTAACATTAAAAAATATGCCCAGAAATAAGTAAACAAATCATGATTGAAAATTATAAAAGAAATCATTTTGATTGAGTTTATAAGTTTTTGATTTTAAGATTTGTTTTTTTTAAATTTATATGTATATTATATAGCCGTTAGCTGTTTTATTGTTTTATAGTGGAGGACGGGGGTGGTTGGAAGTTAGAACGGTGGGTTAAAACGCCTTTTTGGGTTTGGCAGAATTTCAAGTTGGGCACCCGTAGGCTTCTACTATTCCCGGGTGGGGGATGGCTGCATCTCTCTCCGTAAACCGTAACTGCCCGAAGAAAAATGCCGCTCGTGGCCGTGTTCGAACCGGCGTCGGTGCGCGTCGCAAACCCCGTCACCCTTAAATATATCTGTATACATTTTTACATGCAATATTTCTACTAATTATTGTAATAATAATAATATAATCTGTAACCATTGGCAACTATTCAAATAAACAAAAATTGTCGTGAGCCCAAACTAAATGCATGTATTAGCTACCATATTATACTTATAGCTGGTAACGTACAAAACAAGTCTCAACGAATTTATTGATGCACCTACGTTTATCGAACACTGTTTTTTTTTTTTTGAGTCTAAAGAGGACAAACAAAGAAACGTTCAATTTTTTTTATGCAGGTATAAATTAAAAACAATATAATATAATGTTTCCAAAAAAAGCCCCCCCACCCTAACAAAATGTTTTATTTGTAATTTTGGATTTCTGACATTGTTTCAAGTATTTATTCGACACTGTTCCTACGTTACTAATTTAATTTTGTAAATAGGCGTGCCGTGGAAATGATTACCCATCTCCCACCCCCTTTTAAGCCAAACATTGCAATACTTTAATTTGTTTTTATGCCATAATTTAAAATGCTAATATTTTTATAATTTATATTTTATAGTTTCCAGAATTTTTTTGATGTTCCCATAGAACCTGTTAAAAAAAACCACCATGGGGTTCTGATCCTCTCCTTCCACTTTCTCCTCTTGTATATGTCCCTGCTCACCACACGCCTTAGAACTAACACGGCCGTTAAACCACTACGATTTAAACTCCAGACTGAACACTGCTGCAGGGACTCAAAACGACTCACTGAACATTTCGGATACAGTGCCGAATGAAATATTAAAACTTTAAAAAGCAGTACAAATTATTACTATTATTATTTTATTTTATTCTTAGTTTTTGGAATAAATTTGAAAATGGTTTGTGTATATATAAATATACATTTCATTATTACGATGCAGCTCGATATTTTATTCAAACGCGGATCATTGTATTTCGTTTCTTTTTTTTTTCCGTTATGGTTAAACAAACACTACTAAGTCCTACCATACCTACGCACCATTTAAACTTGTATATTTTATATTTATATGTATTCAATTCACATCCGTCTGCATAACATAGTACTGTACATTTCCTTGTACGATTTATTCTATTTTTCTTGTTATCATAAATCTTGTTAACAGTTTTTTCCTCACGTTATTATATGAGTAATTTAACATGATAATTTACGTTTTAAAGAACACAATTTAGTATTGAAATTGATTTATGTTATTAATAAAGTACCTACCTGTATTTGTGTTTAATTGTCAATTGACAAGGTACCTATTGACGCGCTCTAGAGCTAAATAATTACTAAACAATAACCATATTAATAGCTTTATAAATGCCTACTTCCTCAACGACTCATCGTTTTTAATTTTTTTTAAATAATTGTGGTCATATATAAGACAAATTGTTACCTATCCATTCAAATCATTTAATATTATCAGGTTATGTGTTAGCTTTAAACTCGGAATAATTAACACACGTGTTGCGTAAAAATAACCTTTTCGTATTGTCAATCGTCGTCTTCCTGGTGCCTACTCCCTGCAATTGGTAAGTGCTCACATTAAGTTAATTTTACTATGTTTTTGAGTGTGCATGTAAAATGATTTACGTTCAAAATATAATGTTTATTTTTGTTTACTTGTGCCAAGTTCTACGACACTTCGTTAGAAATTTAACTCCACAAACGTGTACACATTTAAAGCTTATTAGCAATAAATCACTTATATCCTATAAGTATTATTAACAAGTATATTAATATTATCAGTTATTAACATTGGTCATATAATATACCTACTTATATAACATCAAATACATGTATTATAAAAATAATAACTGGTACCTATGCATTTGTATGTATGAACTTATATTTGAAATAAAATCAAAATATAATATGTATTATGTAGTGTAGCTAATATTATTTTGAATTATAAGTATACATTGTTTTGGAATTTTGTATTTGAGTATAACATTTAATGATAGTTCATTTAAGATATTAAAATTTAAATCTCTTACGATTATTATTATAGTATACTTCTATGCTTGAAAACACTTATTTGGATGTCATAATATGAAACAGTTTTCTTAACCGACCGTTCCTCGATTTAACAACTTTCACTAATTACTAGTGTTATTATTTTATTAATTTAGAATAGATATTATTCATGATTTTAATAGAATATTTGTTAATATATTATTAGCCTTAGTAATCCTACGTCCTATCAAAATCTTATAATAATTATTATTGTAATAAAAATAATAAAATAACAATATCAAATGTAATTGCATTTCAATTATTAATATTGTATTGTTGTGAATTTATTAAAAAATATGCAATTATTAATTAGAATTTTCCCAGAAATATGCAAAAACTTTGAAGTAGGTATGCACTATTGAAAGTTGGAATCTACACAATACATCGACTCAGATCGATTTTTAATAGAATTGTTCTCAATCAATTATATTTATTATATTTACAATGACATGCAGATCTGGGCACAGTTTATAACAATTAATATAAATAGGTAAAACCGGCATAAATACACAATACATATTATATGCAAAAGTCAAGGATAATCAATATAATAATAAAACTGTTACAAAGCCTAAAAGCCTAATAGGTACTTATGTTTATAAAAAATGACAAAATACAATCTATTTACATTATTGGTAATTACAAAAAGTGTATCGTCATACTCATCTCGTTTCAAATGTCAGTATTGAACATTGGCACCAGCTGTTATAGGCCGGAGG
This sequence comes from Macrosiphum rosae, assembly GCA_016617965.1. NCBI lineage: Eukaryota > Metazoa > Arthropoda > Insecta > Hemiptera > Aphididae > Macrosiphum > Macrosiphum rosae. Next base: position 8,611 of record WHPZ01569718.1, on the reverse strand, counting down.
GTACCATTGACCAATAATTAGGCATTAGCTATAGTGTATATTTAGGTATCTCTCGATATGTGTGTTGGGCACTGCCAAACCATTAGGTATAGGTTTATGTTCATTGAAATACGGTTTTAACCTCGAGAAAAATATCGTTCGTTTTCTGCAGTAGGTAGCTGTTATATATTATTATGCACGCGAGTGAAAGCGTAGCTAAAGTATTTAGCGATTTGAACACGCCGACGCGGGAAAACAATTTCATCGCATCGGCGAAGAGCGTCGCGAGCGGTTTTTCCTTCTGGCGAATCTCGAATTACTGTAAATCTGCAGAGCTACGAGTTCATTTCACAGTTGCCAAAACACTGTATTACATTATGTTATACAATCTAAAATAATAATATTATCTCGGGACGTTTCCATTAGATATTATATTATATATCTACTTTTATTGTTACGGAATCTGAATGCTCCGTACGTCGACGCTAAAGTAAATAGCCATATTATATTATTAACGACTTCGGATTTGTGCTAACAATATAATATTAAAACTATAATCGTTATTTATTATTATTCCAGGCGAAGAGATGAAGTATTTGACAAATCATATTTTTTCAACGTTGCTCCGACCTTAAACTATCATTCTGTTTGCATTCACTGATTGCACTTTGTCGTAATAATAATTTATGCCATAGGTACGGTAGTTTTATACACGCTACAATATTTGTCAGAGTTCTGATCAGTTTTCCGTCATCTACACTTCAACCTGACTATCTGTTTTGTCTGCCGAGATTCCGTTAAACGAACTGCTGTACTATTGAAATGTTTGCTTACTCAATATGAGTTGCTGAAATAAATGTTGATTGTCTCATAGCAATAAGTTGCAAGAGACAATAAATGTTAACAATTTAGTAAAAAAGCAACGGGCGGTTGTTCTACTTCCCCCCTTCTAACCGTCGACAGTGCAATACTTACTGTAAATTTATTATACGATTATTATTGATTGTATTATGTGTGTAGTAGGTAAAGTATATTATGTGAATCGCGTTGATAAAAAAAAAATCCATTGGTAGTTTCAAAAAAGTGCTCATATAGCGATTTAAAGAAAAAAACTTGAATTTATTTTGGGTTATGTACTCCAGTTAGAGGAAAAATATTAAAATGTATAAAATAATATTATAACAAGACCTATTAATATCATACTAATAATAAAAACAAAATAAAAATCAATTGCCCATCTACACTTATTTTTATCAGGGTTGGAACGAAAAAACCCAGCCCGAAAAAACCCGGGCTGCTTTTCTGGATAAAATAGAAATTCACTCTTATTTTTTTTTAATTTGTGTTAATTTTCAGAAAAATTTACCTTTCTTATAGGTATTATTTATTTTTCCAATTAAGTATTAAACTATGGGATGCCACCATTGGGTGACTTCCCCCTAATGTCAATCAAACCACATCCCATTTACTTATTGTATAAATTGTAAATATAAATTTTTGTTCAATAAAAAAATAAAAGTATTAAACTGATTTGTAAAATATTTCATAATTATTTTTTTAATTAGGTACCACAGTACGATTAAAAATTAAAATTAAAAAAATTACACACCGACGGTCAATAGAAATGTTAACAATATTTTATTTTTAATAAGGTAATACGTAACTTTCCTGTAAATATTTAATGAATAATCAAACAAAAATTAAAAATTAACAAAATAACAAATACTTGGTAATAAAATAATAGATAAGGGAAAAATAAAAAAATAGTGTAGCTAATACATGGAAAAAAATATGATTTTTCGGATGGATTTTTTCAGAAAAAAAACACCCACTATTACTTTTACATTAAAACCCATCGGGTTTTTGGGTTTTTTGGGGTTTTATTTAAAAAAATTCGATAAAACCCAATCGGGTTAAGTTTCAATAAAGCCCGCGTGTTTGCCAACCCTGATTTTTATCCATTTTTTTAACAACTAAAGGAAATGTTGTTCTCATTTGAAAATGAGTTTGTACAGTTGTATAGTGGGTAATTGAGTACAGGACACTCTACAGAGATCAAAGAATTTAAAAATAAGGTCTTTTACTTTATGAGTATACTTATGAATTCTAAAAATTTGAATATTATATTATAAAATAATTGATTGTTAGAATAAAAATAAATCAACTAAACAAGTCAAAACTAATATGAAAATAATCAAAGTGAACGGTTTTGATTTTTGATCAAGTCGAGGTAATTATTTAAACAGAATGGGCATGACAATAATATTATATTTCTGAACAAACTGTAATGAAGTTGAGGAACATCGTTAGTCATATCTTATACCACTAGATCGCACTGATGTAAATAATTTCATATTAAAATATTGACAATATTCATACCTATCTTTTGTGGATAATAATATTATGAATTAATAAATTTTGTTACCTATTAAATTGGTAGGTATTATTAAATTGACAAAATGATAATAGGTTATAGATATATATATTTCAAATAGTAATAGAAGGTTTTTATTACCTAATACTCACTCTACGACTTCAGCTACTTATAGTTATACTATTGTAAATATGTAAATATCAGTATATTATTGTAATCACCTTACTTATGTATATTTTTATTACCAATTGTAATTATCCATAGTACTTAAAAAATTTTAATTATCATGTTATAATGTTAAAAATTATGTAAACTTTCAATATCCCTAGATTTATATAGCCTTAGGCTAGGAAAGACTTATGTTTAATTGATAAAAAAAAAAAAAAAAAATTACCTAGTACGAATAACTTGAAAATGGTAGGTAATTTAACCATTGTTATAAACACGATTTTTCTCATTCATGTTTTGGACTAACACTTTTACCTCGACGAATTCTATAAAAACGGTTTAAATGAAAAAAAATCACATTTTTATCTAAGTAATTTCGTGATTAATTTAATTAATTAATGTGGCTTTAAAAATTATGTAAGTCTGAAATAATATTTATAACTTTATAAGCTGCGGTGTTGTACAAAGTTATAAATTATATGATCTAAAAAATTATCATGAGCACAAACATAAACCAGCTATTACGGTTGATGGAGTGGTACGGCGGTTGCTAAGTAATAAGTGGGGAAGGTTGGCATGGGCCTAGGGATTCCAAAAGACGTATTATTAAAATTAAAAATTACTGTTTGTCAAGCATACATATAAAAAAAAAATGTAATTATATAATTATTTATCTAGATAAGATTAAAGATCATCTCGAATTAAAATCGCCTATATTCATTGGGGCTTATTGAGTTTCCAAACGAAATTTAGCTGCATGTAAGCTGACACATAATATGTAAATTCTGTCAGGAAAAAAATACACCCGTACTTAAATTTCCTTACGAAAAAAATTTGAAAATTTGAACTTAAAATTTGTTTGCTATGTGTTGCAGAAAAAAGTCTAATTACATTTTTAATTGAATCCATAGGTTAAGTTATAATTATTATATTTGTATATACAATATTATGTGGACTATATATAGACATTATATAGATCATACCTATATTATATAGGCTGTATATTATATGGGCTGTCTTCAATTAAAAATTGAATTAGACTTTTTTTATACAACACAAAAATAAACAAACTTTTATGACACCAACTACGTCTAAGTTGTCTGCCCTAAGTCTGAATAAAGTGGGAATGAAATTGGTATTTATTCGTTTTAATTTTTATTCGTGTGGGAACTTACGTACTTGTGTATTTTTTTCGTGACGAAACTTCCGTTATAGTGATTGTTATCTATACCTACTATATATTTAGTGAGAGAACATACATTTGCCTTATTCATTGATATCTATTATTGAAGATACATTTTTGAATAGTAAACAAAACACCGCTGTTAATAGGTTATAATACATTTTGAATTTTTTTCAAAAATATGTTTAATATAATCAGTCTGCACCCGGAGTATTGGCGGAGTCGGTGCTGTTGTTCAGGGTGTGAATAAATGACAAACCCCTTCCATAAAAATCATTGAACGTTTATACAATACATAATTAATTCATTATTTTATATTTTAAGTTACTTTATATCTGCAACGCAAAATACGAATAATTAATATTAATCTTTAAAGACTGTTATCAAAATGTTAAAATGAGATCGCAAGAACAAAGAATTTTTGAATAAAAAATATACACTCCCGCGGAAAGCAACCAATTAATCATATTTGTCCGTAATACTTTCAAAAGTGTTAGGTAAGAATTATTAAATTTTATTTTATGCATTCAGTAGGTAGGTACTTACATCGCCACCTGGCCCAGCTGCCTCTGAACCAAGGTATTCGGATTCACTAGTTTTTGCGCAGCTTTCACAACATTAAATATTAAAATTCATGTTCCCTATTTATACGGCTTTAGTGATATTGTATCAATAATTTTTTGTAAGTATTAATAGCAAAGAAAATGTCTATAATATCGGAGCTATATATTTTTAAATATCTTCAAATAATATTTCGAAAATACAGTTTGTCTTCTTTTATTTTCTTTAATTAATTAAAATATAAATAAATCGGTTCACATCAGGGTACAGGTACATAATATTATTTTGTAGTGCAATTTATAACTTGACCATGTTATGCAGTATCATGATATGTTCGAAATTCGTTCAGGTCAAATTAGTATTTTTTGGAACATTTTAATAATTTATTAGGCATAGATAATTAATAGTTTTTCATACCTATTAATAATAACAATTGTATTCATCTCTCTCGTTTGTTCAAACTTTCATTAATCGTTATAAACTATTATAATGTGTATACAGTGAGAATATAACGACATAATATTTACATTAACCCAAGGTAAAATGATTATTAGTCGGCTTAATGGACGATAACTATGTCAAATAATTGTCACTCTATTGATCGAATTCCATACGAAATTTATTACAGGACCATTTCAGAGAGCTCATATATTATTATTGCAATCAGAAACGCGTGTGTTGTGTGAGTGAGACAATTAAAACACATTAATCGATTAAAAACTAAATCAATAAGGTACGCATTGAAAATATATTCCAAACGATGCCAATATAATTACATCACGGCCGTAAATATTGTGCAAATACCTTCGTCCTTAGGTGCATTTTATTATTTTTGACGCAATTTATTATATTGCATTAATATACTTTGACCTCACCGTTTGATTAAATGTCGACACGATCCTGCACAGTTTTTGGATCACGTTTTCAAACAATATCAGGTAATAGGTATACATACATACTATATAATATTATTATGGTATTGGGGTATATTCTATTATTATTCATACTCTGCGGCGCACTCGAAAAGTGCAATTATAGATCATAAGCAAGTCAATGCAAGGAGCCGAGTACGAATAAAAATGAATTACTCAAGTTTATATAGGTACGCGAACTTATAATTGGCGCGTAGGTACCTGTGTTCGTGTACAGAATATAATGCACTTTTGATATTAGCAATTTGCAAGGGTAATGAATCTCCCAAAGGTACCTACGCTTACCACGTAAGTCTTTGTGTCTATAAAGTATAAATTGTCTTAACAAAGTCTGGCTTTTTTCATCTCTTCTATATAATGTATACCCAACATCCTCATTTGGCCGCTGTGATAAAACAACACACGTTAGAGCTCTAAATTTAAATTTAACCATATCAAGCTTGAGACGATTGATAAAGGAAATTTCTAAGTATATAAATATGTACATATTTTTCTTTTTTGGCAGTAGAAATGCAAAATAGTTTTAAAAATGTGCTGTAGCCCTTTGTAGCGATTGAAAAACGAGTCTATAGACTTAATAAGTTGGTATTTTATTAATATTAAATTTTTTAAAATAATGGTATTTTAAAGTTTAAATTTTTTTATTAGTACAACAATATATTATTTATCAATTAGTTAAAAGTAAATACTTAAAATTATATTATTGCAGACAAAGGTATTTATACTATATACGATTCATAATATTATCCTATTATAATTATTTGTTTGACTTTTAGTTTACAATAAATTTAGGTATCTATATTTTATAATTCTTCATTCACCGATTAAAATATGGGAGTGAATTAATAAATAGCTATGTTTTTAATTTCATCCCAAATTAATATTATTAAGAATTGAGATACATTTATTGTCTTTCATTTTAATCATTGTATACAATATATACTCATTGATAGTACTTACTCATAATGAAATATTCAAATCGGTTTGATGTCCAAGCTGTTGTTGTTTGTCTGAGAAAAGTAAAAATTCTGTCGAATTCCGATCTATATAATTGTTGAGTGGCATTCAAGGCCTGCGTAGTCCTTTTCTGTTTTGTTTTATAATAATAGTTTGCGAAAATGGTCGTTTTCCCGGTGTACCTGCACGCATACGTCCCTCTAATAAGTTATAATTACTATAATTTACTAAATGACATTACTATGTTTCAAAGAGATACGCGTTTACAGTGGTCATCGTGTGTAACTCTTGCTTTGTCATTTTCTGAAATATTACGATGACCACAACAGAAAGACAGTTCCGAGGTTACGTCATGCCGCCATGCTGGAATAATAATAATAATAATAATAATAATAATAATAAATAACAATAATAGTACCTATATTATATTATTATAATACTTATAGTGTAGCGGAATCTCGAACTGTATTTCGGATTTCCCTCACCTTAGCAAATTAAACTTTTTGGTTTGGTTAAAATAGAAAATAAAAATATATGTAGGTACCTATACAACTCGATACAAATGTCTATTCTAAAAACTATAATATAAAGTTGGTTTGTAGGTATCACAATAGTCTCAATAGTCAAAAATCTTTACATATTTATATCTTTTATATTATTCAACAACACCTATTTTCCATAATTGAAAATTATTTTAGAAAATCGTGTATTCAAATGTATAAGGCTCATCTATATCTACTATTAATTTGAATTTAAATAACTGACTGTAGCTCAACAATTTTATTCGTAAATAGTATGGGTTAAAATTAATAAACCAATTTTAGAAATCAAAAAATGCCGGGCGTAATTGACTTTACTCTTTTTACTACCTGTTCACCGTGGGCACAATTTACAATCGCTTGAGAAATCGTTGTTGTAAAAAAATTAACCTCAACTTAAAATTGGAATTCTTCCTGATCTATATAAGGGGACTATAGCAGAACCGTCATTGGCAATATTTAATTTAGCCTATATTATAATGTTATTTAAAAATTTTACAAAAACCCCATAGCCCCCCCTTGCAAAATTCTTGGCTACGCCACTGTCCTTGTTTATTTATAATATTGAGACTGTTGAAACTTCATTCTACAGCGTATTATTTTTTCCACTTCTATTTATGTGAATATAAAATATAAATATAGATTTTTTTTTTGAGAATTCATAATATTCAAATATGATTTATAATATTATATATTGGTAGAATTTGACTCGATTATGCCATTTATATGGGAATGGGACTTTTCAGCGCTGCCATTTCGGCGATAATGACAAAATACATATTATAATGAAAATTATTTTTAGTATAAAAAAAATTAAAAATTGCACTAAATGCATTCAAATTATTTTTATTATAACTAAAAATTGGGAAAAAATTTTATATTTTATTTTTATAGTATTGTTATTATAATATTTACTAGTTGTTTAGTTCTGGACGTACTTGTTCGATATTTAAAGTGGACTGTATACTCTTATTTTAAATCGGTTAGTGTTTTATTATATTATACACAATAATGATCTTCGGTGGACGGTAGTACAACGTTCGAGAGATTATACGAATGACAACTGATCGGCAAACACATTATTGTCGTTACGATCGCCAGGCGAATCGCGAATAAATGCTATCGCGGGTCGTGACAGTCGAGATAATACAATTTCTTACAGTGATATTATAGGTACCTACCTAACAGTACTAATTGGTTACTATTACTATACTAGCTATGATAAAATTGTTATCGAAGATAACTTGTACCTATGTATATATGTATGGTGTGGTAAAAATAATGATAAATGATAGCCAATAGGGCAATAGCTAGGTGCCTAGGTATATGACGGCGATAATTTGATCGGAAAGGCCTAGATATGATAAAATAAATTTCAACACTGATGTGTGAAGTGTATAACAGTGTGTAGTGTTGTGTCGTGCGACGTGCAGTGAAAATGGCATTGATTGAATCAAAACGTAATTGTGAAATTTTAAGAAACGATGTTTATATGTACATTTTCGATAAGTTAAGTGCGAATAGTCAAGTTAAATTTTGGAGATGTCGAAGAAAAGATATTTGTCCAGCAAGGGTGCATACTTCATTAGATAATTTTATTTAGAGATTAACGAACTTCCTACAAAAGAACACACCCACGATTCTGAATCTATAGAAATCGAAGCTGAAATTGTAGTCACTAAAATGAAAAGACGGGCAAATGAAACGATGGAGACAACTTCTACTATAATAAATTAATGTGTTAACGGATTAACACAGTCAGCAAAAGTAAGTACCTAAAAATATATTTGTATAAAAATAAATAAACATAACAATATCTAATATATAAAATTCTCGTGTCACAGTTTTCGTTGCCATACTCCTCCGAAATGGCTTGACAGATTTTGATGAAATTTTTTGTGCATATTCAGTAGGTATG
>WHPZ01569709.1:1622-17731 GCA_016617965.1 Macrosiphum rosae | reverse complement strand
ACTAGTTAGGTGCTTATGAAACTAGTTGTTTATTCATGAAACGATATTATATATTAAAGTAAAACATGTTGGTACCTACTCGATTTTATTTATTTTTTGGTTTTTTCCTACCGAATCATTACGGTTTTTTGATATACTTAATAATTTCGGTTTTTTGGTATACCGAATTATTTCGGTTTTTCGGTATACCGAATTATTTCGGTTTTTCGGTATACCGAATTATTTCGGTTTTTCGGTATACCGAATTATTTCGGTTTTTCGGTATACCGAATTATTTCGGTTTTTACGGTATACCGTTTCAAACCGGTATTGAAATCAATACCGTAATACCGAAAATTATTTTCAATACCGTCAGCCCTAGTTTAAATCTTTAATATGTTTGATCTGCTATATAACAACTTATAAGGAGCATTATATATTACATTTTCAAGCTTTTTGAAGGGATAATGTTTTATCGATATTTAAATAAAACAAAATTCAAATGCCTATAAATGGTTCAAAAAGTATAAAAATAATTTTTTGAATTATTTATACCAAACCATAATAATACCTATAATATACCTAATCGTTTCGTCGAAATCTGGATTTGCGTCAAAATGCTGTTGAAAGTGAACCATTTTTAAGGGGTTGAATTTAAGAAATGGATTTTCGATTTTTTTTTTTATTGTGTCATTATTATTTTATTAGTAAGGTACCAAATTAATTTTTTTTTATTTTTCAAAATTCACATTTACTTTAGTATTTATAGTGTTACTAAAAAAAAAACTAATCAAAAATCCATTTCGTACGTAACCTAGAAAATAAAATGAGTAATTCAAATATTACTGATAAATTAAATTTGGACATCAGGAAGTATATTTTTTTTCTTTCGCTTATTGGTCTAAATGACGAAATAAAATGACGAAAAAACGACCAGCTTTTAACAGCCTTAATTTTTACTGGCATTGTTGAAAACTACTGGCCATTTTTTACTTTTGACCACTAAGTACCAACTAGATTTACTTTCCTACCAGAAAAAAATACTAATTAGGAAAATCGTAGCATTTTTACTGCGCCTAAAGTCAACGACAGACCCAAATATTAAAAAAATCACAACATTTTTTAGATAAAAAATTAAATTTTCAGGGCGAACCGTCGTTAAATTTCGGAAAGTTTTAATTTTAAATGTCGAACAAATTCATGCAAACCACGTGCTAAATATTGGCGTAGAAAAGTTTGGAAAATTAGAAATTGGTGGGGCTGGAGAAATGTACTTAAAATACCGTCAGCAATAGATTGCAACACTCGCACACTTCAATATTTCGTGAAAAATGAGCTATAAGAACTACTAAAAGTGGTAATAAATTAAACATACTTCCTGAAGTTCGATTGTAATTTTGAAAAGATAGTTGAATTTATATAAGCTTCTAGACTAGGTATATGTTCTTTAGGAATCACTTTTTTAATTTAAATTCAGATGTGCTCAAAATAAATACAAGTGTAAATGTGTAATGCAGTTATTTCATGGAATTTTTGAAAAAAAAATGTTAATTTTATGGTCCTTTACATTGAAAATCGACTTCCTAAAAAGCCTAGATATTTTGTCAAAGAGTTCATACATGTTAAATAATTAAAATTGCTTATAAAATGGACGTTTCGAAATATGTTTAATTTACCACCGATTATTGGTCTAAAACGTACGAAAAATACATGTGCTGCACTGCTGCGATCTCCTCAATGATTAGAATGTAGACTAGATGCAAACATTTTGAAGAATGCACATTGTCATGATGTGCAATATTATTATTTTTTCGATAGCATTGTTATTGTGCATAGGTAATACTGCATACGAAATTTCATATATAACTTAATGTACTAGATGTCTAGATGTATTATTGAGTGGGTACTTACTGTAGAATCCGAACTGGGAGTTGGGAGGAATGGTATTTTCAGTGAAGCTAATAGTAAGATTCATGTGAGTACATAATTTACTGTACAAGTCTTTCAAGGATTTTTACGTAAATAGGTAACAGACGTTAAGATGTCAGGTGAAAAAAAAATAACCCTAAGAGTAATATTATAACAAATGGTTATTATTTTAAATGCCAAATTGAAAAAAAATACAATTAATCAAATAGGTATAAATTAAAAAATGTAGAAAATCAAATAATCAAAATCTGAATATTTTAATCATTCTACAATGCAGTTGTGACTTTTTTTTATTTTAACACTGGTATAGGTTTCCAAGGTATCCTAGATTTATTAATTTAATTCCCTTCAAGAAGAAGTGATTGTAGATATGAAATTGGATTAACTGCAAATACTTTATAATTTCCTTGAATAAACAACTGTATAAAGTATAGTAAATGTCTAATAATTAGGTAAAATCATAAGCTATATTACTATAATAATTTTAGATTGCACAACAATTTAATACAAAAAAGATCTTAAAAAAAAAATTAGAAACCTCGAATTCACTATTTATTTAAGTAGATCAAACTCTAAACCAAATTTTTCTTATATAAAAGAGTTAAATGGGAAATTAGTTTTATTAAGAGAAAAAAAATGGATAAATGTCGAAAATATAGTGATTTATATGTTACAAATTTTCGTAGGCGAGAACACTGTTTCAGTAAAAGGTTAGATTTTATTACAACAGCAGAATCTAAACGCGAAAGGTTTGGATCAGGTTAAATTTTTTTTTTTAACACGTTGGCTGCCGCCAAGTAATTTCTGAGCACGGTGGGCCATACTATATTTTCACATAATTTATCGTAAATGTTTACGTTTATAAAAATAGCTCTAATTTTCCGATTTTGATAAAATTTATACAGTTTTAATCAGTAAACCTTGTATAATAATATAAAAAGAAGAAATGTCTTGGGTCGCCGGCTGGCAAGTGGCCTACAAATGATATGACTTTATATAATGGGCCACTATTGGTCGCCGGCGGTCTTGTTCAAAATATAAAATTAGCTGATATTTATTTTTTTTTTGCTCATCATAATTTACACTATTATTGTTTTTGTGGCGATAAATCGCTTATTCAATGTCAGTCGTCTTTAGTTTTCGTTTTCGTTGAGACCGTTGTTGATAGTGTTCCATTCCTTTTGTGTTTTATTTTTTAAATAAAATAAAATTTTTTGCAGAATGGATGAACATAAGATAATAGATACATTGAATGAACCATACGACTCATTTAGTGAAAGTATTGACGATATAGTGATACTGATCCGTTATTTCAAATTGAAAATGAAAGTAATAGTGACTTTGAAAATTCTACTGAAGACGAGGACGAAGAGGACCATTCAGTCCCAGTAAACAAGGCAAAAAAAGAGACAACATTTTGTAGTATTTGTCCCTCAAAACCATTTGTGTGCCTCCAATGTTTCCAACATCATCAACAACGATAAATCACATATATAATACTTAGTAATAATATTTTTTAATGTATAATGTTAATATAAGAGTAACTTTTTTCACATATTTTTAAGTAATAATAAATCTTTTATAAGTTTGAATATTTCAATAGTTTTTTTTTTCAAAATCATCTACTTTTTGTTGTCTACGCCACGGTAAAATCTATATTTTTCTATCTCCAGGCCGTATTAAAATAAAGTTAATTCAAGATAATGTGGAATTTGGTAGCCGGCGACCCAAGCGGCCCGCGGCCCCTGAAAAATAATTCGGTTTGGGTAGCCAGCTACCCAATTGGCTTCACAATAAATAAAATCATTTGGGTTGCCGGCGTCCATGTGGCAGCCAACGTGTTAATTTATTATGAATAATTAGTAAATATATTATAAGTTTATATTTATGTAATTTTTTTTTATAGTTTATAATATAGTATTGTTTTTTTTTTACGTTATTATTAAATTATTCGTTAATTTCTGCAAACTAAATTAATCATTGAAAACTATATTTTATACATGATCTGTCACCATAGTTAGTTTTTATTTTGATGTAAATGCTTATATTATATTTGGTTACATAAAATAATATAAGCATTTATATATGAACTAACCTCAATAAAGAATCATTTATATATATATATATAGGTAGGTCAGAGTGATTAATCACTACGCCAGAAAAATCGCGATAGCAGTTGAGGCTCGCAACAACGAACAAATATATGAATGTATATATAAACTTTCGAAACGACCGATGACTATGAAACCTTTAGGAACCACTAGAATTGGTCGAGTGGTCAACAAATTAAGAAGCAGAGTCGGAGTCATAGGGAAATTAGCCGAAAGAGTAGTACTAACTTCAAACTTGGAAAAATGTTGTAAAAACAGAGATAACCGAACATTATTTTTCTAAGGAGAACCGTAGTTCTTAAGTATTAAACTCGTTAGTAAATTATGATCAACACGTAGTATTCTCTTATATAAAAGAGTTAAATATAAAATAAAATAATAAATTATTACCATTAATATACATTATTTTACAACTAGTAGATAGCTTACAAATTCTATACAATTTTTGTAGAATTAAAAAAAAAATAGAGTCAACACTTACTTGGGAACAAATCAACTCTATCTTAACTCTCAAATTTAAGCAAACAACCGCTGCATGGATGCAGACAAAGTCACTTTCAGGAAAAACATGAAAGATTTAAATATCAAGATTGCGAAAGTGACTTTGAACGCAACAAGAAAAAAATTAAAAAAAAAACAAATATTATTAAATGATTATAAAAGTTTAATTTATACAGCATATCTTTGCGAAAATAAATACAGAGAGGCCTTAGTGCATTATACGATAAATTAGACACTATATAATATAGTCGTTGATAATATTCTGTTTGTTCAAAAAATAAAATCATATATAAATAAATTAATTTGTTATTATTTACTATTTTATCTTATAATTATATATCGAATTATATTGTAATAAATTATAACCTATATCATTCCAGTGTATATAATATCTGTCGAAGGATAATAAATGTTTTAAATATTTAATATTGACTAAGTTTGATAATCGTTCAAATAAAACTAATTTAATAAAAAAAGTTAGGAAAAGTGGTTTAGATTTAAAAAAACGTGTCAATTTTCTAACAGAATGAGTGTATAAACAATTTATCAGTATTAACAGTTAGTTTTGAAATTCTATGTAATTTTTAGAATCATGAACTTAGAAATAAACATTATTAAAAGCAGAATTCTAGCAGTAGAAAATCAGGTGCGTGCAAATAAATGCTATTGTATAGAGAAACAGAAGGCAAATATATTATATATTTTTATCAAGAAAGTAACGCAACATAATATTATTATTTAAAAAATGTAGGTCACTAGACACAATATGCTAAATAGTAAATATCACTTCTAAATTCTAATAAAGAATAATAATATACTCTCTTCTATACGTCTATACCATGATAATATTTATGTAATATTATTATTATACTCAAATATTGAGTAGTCAATAGTCTATATTATAAGCATTAAGTTTTGATAATCACAGATATTTAATTATACAGGTATAAGTCTTAATGTAGATATATCAAAATTCAAAAGAGTATTATTTGAGTTATATAACTTAGTGTACAAATGATAATATTTCTATGGTAATGCCTTAAGTAGATTGGGGGCTTAGATGATTTGAAAAAGTTAGTAATTACTAATTATTATTGATTTATCAATTATCAATATAAATAATTTGTAAAAATGATGCAAGTATAATAAATAATAATAAATACTAGTCACTACATATTATATTTAAATACTACATCTCATTGTACCTATATACCTAGATATATTCACTTTTATAAAAAATTAATATTACTTTCCTGTAAACTTTTTTTTTTATTTAAGGTGGGAACATATTTGTCTTCTATCAACATTTCCAATGTTAGCTATGAAAGAAAAACTTTTATGAATTTCTAATTGAAAAATAGATTAAACATTTTCGATTTTTTGCTGACTTTTGTCAACATTTTAACTTTAAATTAATGAAAAAATAATTGAGCCAATATATCTTAATTAATTTTGAACTTCCAATTTTGAAACTTATAAAGAAGTATCTTTACATAGCATTAAATTTTCAGATTTTCTTGCTAGGTAAAAAAGTTTTTGTCGAGAATAATTTTAAAAAAATGTACAAAGTTCGAAATATTCTCATCCTAAAACTAGCTCAAAAAGAGTTAAAATATTTCAAAAATGTTACAATTTATGGATAGTTCTAGAAAATTATGAAATATCTAATGAAAATTTCAAGGGTGGAACCGAGGTTCAGGGAACCACTGCAGTCTGAACACTTCATGATTGCTACTTTAAACCTAAATAAAATTAAAAATAGTTGGTAAACAAAAAAAATATATTAACAAGAATTTAATTCAAACAAACATAACTTAAACAAAATGGCAATGTTAATTATTAAATGTATATTATTTATTTTCAACAAAATATAAACCAGGAAAGACTGTCAGTGGCAGATCCAGAGGTAGGGCCAAGGGGGCATTTCCCCCTCCCAATCACAGTAACTCCCTTTGTTTTACACTATGTTAGCTAATTTTTGTACCTTTGCCCTCCCCCCCCCAAAAAAAATTAAGCGGACTGATTTAAGTGACTGAAAAAATTTTATTTACCTTTGGGTTACATGTTTTAGATGTTGTTGATAAAGAGTTTTATCCCAATATTCATGAACTCTTGAAAATATTTTGTACTTTGCCTGTATCAGCTGCTATACAAATGAACGATGTTTTTCAAGTTTTTATTAAGCATTATAAGGCCGTATTTACAATTTTTGCGCTCAGGAGTCAGGGTCATCAATATTTGTACGCCCTCCACCCCACCAAAATAAAAAATTAATCCGGTTTTTTATTGATTAGTTGTAGTCTTTTATTTATGAAAATTTTGTTAAGAACACAGATCACGATGATACATTATTTTAATTATTATCAAAATGTATAACGACATACAATTGTAATCTATAAAAAAAATTACAAAAATTAATAGTAGTTATCATTGATTGATAAAATGAGTAAATGACGCTAAATGTCCGTACCATATAGTCATGCGATGTAAAAAGTCCAAGTGTAGAGGTACTCAAAAAAATTCTTACGAAAAAAAAAAAATGTTATTTTTATAATACACACCAGCGCCTAGCCGTCCCAATAAATGTCTCGAAAATTGGCCGCTCGGGGCAAATGTCCCCGCTGCCCCCCTTAAATACGGCCCTTAGTATTAAGTCTTACCTATTAAATAGTATGACAGAAGTAAATATTTTATAAATTTTCCTATCTAATATTGAATAATAACTATAAATTAAGTAGTAATTTTTTTTTTTTTATTAATTATCCCGCGGCAACATAGGCCATTTGGGAAGTGGGTGGTACTGTAGGTTTTGGAACGGTAGGGGTGTGTTACACGTGGGTGGTAGTAATGATTATATATTTTGTTTATTAGAACCTACTAAGGGGCCGACTTAGGGCCCGTTTTTTCAATCATAATTTAAATCTCGGTTACGCTTAACCCACTGATTTTACCGGTCGAATTCCGCGGTTTAACATTAGTTTAATTATTGTAATACGGGCCCTTAATGTGTTGGCATGTCATCGGTCAATACAATAATCCTGCCTGATCGATGCACTTATAGCATCCAAAAAAATAGAAAATTTGATTTCGTATTATAACTATTTTTTTTGTACATCGTATTAAACACGGGATTGGCGTTAGTATGAATTTATAATTAGGTAATGCTATTAGGTACTATAAAATTCGTGTTAATTCTTATTTCGCCTTGATCCACACTAACCTCAACGAATTAGGGGATTTTAAAAATGTATATTATGTACGTATTTATGAGTGTACCTATTATTATATATTTCATCCTCCTCCCTAGCAAAATTCCTAAATAGGTAGGCCACTGTTACAGTATATAGATTACACTATATCTACTGTATGGGAAATGTGTTACTTTAAAATGTAGGTACATTTGAATTAGAATTGTAAAAAATTGACTTTAATAGCTAAAATGTTTTTAATGGTCACTTTATATTTAATAATAATTTGGATTTAAGTATGTCATATAACTGCATATAACAGACAACTGCATTACCTGTCAATTGTCATTAGAGATAAAAAAAAAATTTAAATATATATTTTTAATATTAACATAAATAAAGTTCACTCAAAAATATTATAAAGACATTCGACTCCTAGGGGTAAACCACTCTTGGAAATCAGTGTACAAATGTTTGGAAATCTCTGGTAATCTCTGGAAATCTCTGAAAATCTTTGGGATACTCTGGTAATCTTTGGAAATCTCTGATAGTTTTTTGAAATTTAGAATTAATTTTCGATATTGCAAACATCAGTTTATATTATAACATCAGTCGTATTATAATTTTGATGAATTAATTTAAAATAGGTAAGTGTATTTGATTTAAATTAGTATCCTATTTAAATGCAAAACACTTGATATTCAAATTTTTCTATTGCCTTATAATACCAAAAATATTTATTATGATTCTGAAAAATGTCAACTACTTGTGGGTTGTGATTGTACCGTATAAACTGTCCTAAATTTATAATTAGGGAGTAGTTCAACATGATAATTACAGGGGGGTAAACCACAAGCGGAAGTAGGCGTACAAATATTAGGAAATACTTTGGAAGTACATTGAATAGCACGGAATTTCACTTAAGTACATGCAAATACACGGAAGTACAAGAAAATAAGCAGAAGTAGTTGGAAGTACCGAAATTAAATATTTGATTGCACTTTAAAGCGAACATTATTAAAATATCATCCTTGTTCTTTTTTCTTTTCTGAACACCGTTCAAGTACTTGCAGCCACTTATATTCGATTTTGATGATAAAAACATTACAACATTTATAAGTTATATTTATCAAAGAAAACACTAACTAGTAACCACGACTGTTAAACGTCATCGTCGACTTCAACTGAAGACTGTACAAGACTAATGCATTGTTTTCTTAGAAAAACAAAGTAAATAAAACTTTTTTGATTTATGAGTAGGTAGGTACCTAATAACTTTATAGGTATATACCTCAAAAACCCTTTTATAGCTATATCTATATTCTATAGTAATAATGTTTCAATCGTCGTAAGTCCGTAATCGACAGTATTTGCCGTACTTGAGTATTCTTATAAATACCATTTCCTTACTATTATCATCCTGCTAAAAATAGACCACATTTGACATTGTGATACCATAAAAATAACAATTCTAATGATAACAAATCCATTATCGATATAATATTATAGCCTATACTCTATAGGAAAAGCTTAAGTATTTTATTCAAATATTTCTGAAAAAAAATAAAAATGTTCTATCCGCCAGGGGCCCACTATTGTTTGATATCTGCCGTGGGCCCGGGGCCATGGCCCCCTTAGGCCTTAATCCAGGCATGCTAAAAATGCTAAACTACATTAGTATATTCTGAATCAAGGGAGTATGAAACAAATTTTTAGCTGAGATATCATTTTATACTTTTATAGGATCAATGGAAAAAAATTCAAAAATTATCAACATTCTAATCTTTATAATATAATATTATAGTATAGGATTATTATGCTTGTACATTTTATTACGTAATTAGTATTATATAATTTTATCCTTATTGTATATTGAGTTAAATTGAAAAACTTTAAAATTATAATAATAGGTAATTAAATCTCGGAAGTTATAATAATTATATTAGTTAGTATCTAGGTACATATAAGTATATAACGTATTATATATCATAATATCTAATATCTAATTTTTTATACTTATGGTCTCTGTAATATGTATTGCAGTCATTATTATAATTTATATTATTATTATGTCATGTATAGTTTTAATAAATGTTTGGTTTAAAGAGATTTAGTTTCATGTAGAATTTATTTTTACCATTAACCTAATAATATTTTTTATAAATATTAGACGTTTAGACATTTTTAACCAATTGTTTAGACCAAATGTTAAGACCAATTGAATTGGAAGGAATGATTTTGGAACAACAAAATCGTATAAGGCAGATGGCAACGGAACAGGAGAATGCCTTAAATATTGTTATTGGTAACCATACCATAATTATTCATTAAAATGTTAGGTATTTATTTTATTATTTTTTAAGTACCTGTATTATATTATAATCTAGATTCTAGATGAACCAGATTTTGTATTGGGAGAAGAAAATTATCCGGTATTCATAGTCAATGCAGAAATTGTGGAACAGAGGTTTGCTAGAGACAGGGAAAACATCCTTCACGTTGCTCTTAATATGAATAAAGTTGTACCTAGACCAGCAGATTGCTGCGTTATTTGTTTAACCAATGGAAACAGTCACGCATGCATTCCCTGTGGATACAAATGCTTATGTAGAGATTGCTCGGGTGATTTAATTCACCAACGTTGCCCTATTTGTAACATTCAAAAAACATTAATAGTACAAATATTTTAAACACTTCTGGTGTAGATATAATTTAGTAATAGTTTCATTTTTAAAATTCAATATATCTATCTATGGTAATTAAGTAAAAGTAGGTGTAAGGTAAAATACTGTACCTATTTATTAAATGTGTTCACTAGTATAGATGTACATTGTACAATGATAAAATCAATTTATGTGTAAGTAAACAGTCATAAACAAAAGTTCGGGTCGTAGCCCCCATTATATAGTATATTAAGAAAATATACATAAAGTAGATACTAGATGCCAATAATAAACAAAATAGTAAACATGGGTACATAGCACAGGTAATTTTAAAATTATTTGTAAAATTAATTTCAACAGTAGTTTGTAAATAACATTACATACCTCCTGGTAACCTTAGTAAATATTATAATATAGTAAAATATAAAATATAATATTGTTAAATTCAAAAGTACAAATTTAAGTAGGTAGGTACCTACTCACTTATAATAATAAATATTTCATATTCAATTTTAGGCACTGACGTGTTTACTGTTTACTTATAATTACTAAATAATAAATACTAAATAACTATTGACCGAAAAACATTTATTATAATGCTGCTGTTCACTAAATGCGGGGGCCAGACATCAGTATACTGTGTAGTGCACTAGTGCGTAGACTTAGTGTTTCCATTTGGAAGTTGAAAACTTGAAACACACGCACTCCCGACTCACTCCCTCCTAAATACGTAGCTATAATTGTATAATACAGTATATCGAATAGGTACCATAGAGTCTAAATAAACATAAATAGCTGATGTTGGTCGACATTCAACAAATTATTATGACGATGGAAATAACAAAAAATAATAATATTATATTATGATTCATTCATGAAGTCATGCATACATACTCGTATATGATGCCTGTTGTATTTTTAGATTCCGGACTTGGAATGAATTGTAATAAAATATACTATATTAGTATATTATATGATGATACAGGACACTCTGAACAGTCTGAACTAAAACAGTAAAACAGTGGCGAAAAAATTGTTATCATTGCCCCCGAGATGTTATAATAGTTGCCTATTTTACTCCTTAATCTAGTATAAATTCCCGCTTTTTTGACAACCTTTTAATTATTATATTATTATTTATTACTTATAAATTATAATATTGTTTATTGTTTACCATAAATATTATTAAGTTCCTTAGTTCATAATATCGGTAATACTTACAATAGTGTTAATCCTAATAGTAGTAATAAATGTTAAAATAGTGCTTTACAGTATAGTCCAGTCAAATTAGACGATGAAAGGGGAAAGCTCGGAAAAATTCTCACCTAGCTGAATTTTGGTACACACCTTTAGGACATCGTTTTAAACAACTTTTAAAAAGTCGCCATCTATATCATGTACTCGTCAAAGGTTATTCGAGGTCAAAGGTCACGAAATTAGCCTTCTTTTTTGAATATCTCGCTTTTTATGAGTCGTACAATAAAAAGTTCTAGTTGTAAATTGTAGAAGAAGTAATTATCTACAAAAAATGTCTTTAGATATTTTCACGTAAAATTTATAGTTTTTGCGTTATAAGGCCATCAAAATGTACACTTTTAATGAAATATGAATTTTTGTTAAAAACAAGTAGCCTTTGCGAAATTAAGTTAATACAAAATTATCTACAAGGTAATGGTTATACATATATATCCAATCGGACTGCGGTATACGAATTTTAACGTTTATCATACGAAATTACGATAATATTATACATTATATTTATTATAATATGTATATTGGGGGGTCCTTATAGCTATAGAGGTCATTTTTTATTTTTTGAAATTTGATGACGAGTACCCCAAATTTTTTTCTATGTATTTAAAAAATAATTATGATCATGCCTCAAAGGCGTTGAAGTTTTATCAATTTGGGATGAATTTCTATTTTTTGGGTGTATTCTTTTATATATTGAAAAAAACTTCAAGTACAAATGTACAATTATTGTATCTATATATATTTACTAAATAAAAGTTTCTTATAAATATGTTGTAAGGTTGAAGGATTCCCGTGAATTTAAAAAAAACTGGTCGAAGTTAATGTTTTAGGAAATTTTAAAAGTTTTTAGTTTTTGATCTTTAATCTGTTAAATATTAATGTTACACACAAAAATTGAAGAACTATTATTGTAACTACTAGCTATATATATGAACTAAATAAAAGTTTCTTATAATTATGTTGTAAGGTTTCCTGTTAATTTAAAAAAATATATAGGTATAGGCCCTATATACACCACTGAATCATATTGTGTACTTATGTACTTAGTATATTTATTAGGCAGTGGTATTTAAATTATGAGTCTTAACACAGTAATTAGTAAGACAAAAATTAATAACATTAAACTATATACTTATGTATTATTTAAGTGTTTAGGTAGTTGCAGGTGAGCATAATATAAGACTGTTAATTTATTATTCTCCTAGATTGTACAGTTTGCATGTCAACTTATTGAACTTAAATAAACGATCTTACATATTATAACGATTCATTATTTGAATAATTAACAATGGAAATGAATCATTATACGTTATTGTTTATATTCACTATTGTCTATGGTCCAGATAATGTTAAGTTTAAACAAATTGTTCATCAAATCAAAAGTGTGCACTTCTTGAATCATACTTGACCGACCGTCAATTTCGAGTCATACACGAAGAAACGATAACCGAATGGAAAGATATATCAGCTGGAGTACCGCAAGGTAGTGTTTTAGGACCTATCCTGTACTTACTCTATATGGCTGATATACCAAACGATGATAACATAACATAAGCTATGTTTGCCGATCATACAGCAATTTTGTCAACACGTAATAGTCAGCTCACTGCAACTGATAACTTACAGAGGTCAATTGGCAATATCTTTACCTGGACAATATGTTAGAAAATTAAGATCAATGGCGATAAATCGGTGCACGTTACTATACGTTACGCAAAACTGAAAACATCCAAATAGTACTGAATCAATCACCAATCCCACAAAAAAACTCAACAAAATATCTTGGAATGCACCTTGACTCTCGTCTGAACTGGAAACACCACGTTCGACAGAAAAAAATATGATAAAACGCTGTCAAAACATTGCCCTTCAGACCATCACTGCAGTCTACCGGTTCGAGAGAAACAACGCAATTCACCGTGATATGATGCTGCCTACAATAGCAGAAGAAATCCAAAAGTTTGCTCGCAAACACGAGACGAGGCTAGATCATCATGTCAATCCATTGGCCAATTGGCCATCCAACTATTAGATAACTCCAAGGACATCAGACGTCTTAAGTGTCTGAAACCATACGACCTAGTTTAAGATTTTAGATTAAGGCAGGAGGTACTTCATTGGATGTGACTCCATCAACGTGTAATATATATACAATTTATATTTAGTATGTAAAATATGGTAAAATATACCTAACCTTTGGGTAGCTTAAATAATAAAGCCCTAGGGCATTCAAAAAAAAAAAAAAAAAATCAAATCAGAAAAGTAGCTAAAGAAATGCATAACTCGAAATATTACACAAGGTATAGAAAATGTTCAAAACGAAGAAGTAATAATATACTATTCTAACTTCTGATAAAAAATTGTTTAGTAATTTCTAAATTTAATACAACTTATATGTTTTGGTAAGTAAGCTGAATTTAACACTACATGATAGGTACACCTCAACATACATAGTATAAAACTACAACATCAGTTCATCTTGCATGTGTAATGTATATTAATATATCATAATAGTATAATTACCATTAATTATAAATACTAATATTTATAATCAACTATAATACTCAATTATTGGTTTGTCAAAAAATAATTAATTTTCAATAGTTTTACACAATTTCAACACAAAAAAACTGCAAAAGATGTAGGTACATACATAACACAATACATAGTAAATCTAGAAAAAAAATTAGAATAATTTTAATCAGCAATGTAATCCTTGACCTTCATATTTAATCACGAATTGTCTTATGTATGAAATTGCTGCTTCATCCAATCTTAACTTTGAAACTTCTGAATCAAATTCTTCAATTCTTCCTTGACCAACGATATAACCATTTAGTCTCGCAGCTACATGAGAATTAATCAGATCATCTCCGGTCTTAAGACCAAGGTCGTTGCACAGGTTTTTGTGTTGTTGCAATCGGTATTTTTGATGGTAACTAAAAATATTTTATCAGAATTTTGTTAATAAGATATTGTTTGTAAAAAATTATTAATATTTACTCTTCAGCATTGAAGAATTGACCAGCTGGTTCTATTTTAGTCAGGACATCAAGACCCTTGGCTTTCTTCTCATATAGAGTCAGCTCGGCTTCTGCTTTTTGTTGATCATTATGATAATATATGAATGAAGAGTACTAGAAATAGTTTTAAAAAATATAATTAAATAAATATATAAAAAAATAATATATTTGTATTATTTTTTTAATACTTAATTATTAAATGCATTGTAAGTATACATTCCAAATAAATGTAGGTATTGAAATTATGAAAACTTACTTGCTTTTTAAACTTTGCAGTTGGGTCATGATGGTCCCAAAACATTTTCAATAACTCTAAATAAGAGACGGTATTTGGGTCGTATTGTAATTGAATGGCTTCTGAATAGTCACAACTAAAATTAGACAAAATTATTTATTTGTTAAAAAATTTTAGATTTTTACAAAATGGTAAACTTACATGTTTTTATATGTGGGAATTAAACCTTCAGTTCCACCTGCATAACCAACTCTTGTAGTAATAATTCCTGGAAAAGATCCAAAAAGACTGTCAGGAGCCCAAAAACAGCCCATAGAGAAGGTTGCTTTTTCTGATGGAATGTTAAGATAATGTAATGGTTCCATTTTCTATAGATATAAAACAAAATGTACAATGTCTAATATGAATATGAATAAACTGTTAATTGTATTAGTTAAAAAAGTTATGTTATATTTTTAAGCTATACATTGAATTACTTGAAAATAAATAATTCATATATAATTCATATATGTGATTTTTTTTTTTCAGTATTTCAATAACATACTAAGCAGTGGTATAATTGGGTAAAAAACTAGGGGGGGGAGGCAAAATACTTTATTCACCAAAATCAAAACCATAAAATAATTGATTGTTTTTACACGAGAGTCTTAAAACTTATTGTATGGCTTGAATACAAATTACAAGTACTCAAATCGTTAAATAATATTTAGTAGATAAGTATATAACAATTCATTATAAAATATTAGTGTGATGATTATTATTCTATAATCATAATTTATCTCATGAAAGAATATTATTGGGTTATTTTTGTAGCCGAGATAATACGATAAGGTTTAAGGGAAAAATATTTTTACCTTATTAATGTATACTGTTAAATGTATAGCATTCTTTGTTTATTTCAGAAGATTTAAATATTTCTACTGTTGACTTATCTATCTATAAATCCAATATTGTAAAGTTTTGAATGATTGTCTTTAAATATTTACATAAAAAGATATAAGGATCAGGAAAGAAAATTATAAAATCAATTGTAATTGTGATCATACACATTTGATTTAAATTTTTTTTACATTCTGAGTGGAGCAATGAATGTATTGATTTTTCAATGATGTGTGTTTTTTTATTTTTTATTTTTTTTTGTGTCTGTCATCACCTTTTAGTTCAGCAAAAGGGCTTGGATTTTCTTCAACAATATCTTTTCTAATAGGAAAGTGAATCTATTTTAT
>WHPZ01569694.1:0-19612 GCA_016617965.1 Macrosiphum rosae | reverse complement strand
TATTATAGGTCAAATTTTGATTTAGTACCATAGATATGTATATAATATGTCTTATACCTAGACTGACATACCGTCTCCGCTCAGAATCGTTTTTCTTATACAATGATATTATATCGTTGAATTAAAATTTAATATCATCCATTATACAGTGACCCACTTGTAACCTGCTGTACAGCAGAGCGACACCCACTTGCCCACCTTTTTTATTTTACTTTTTATTTTATTTTTATTTTTTTTTTTGTGTCTATCATCATCTTTTAGGACAGTAAAAATGTTTAGATTTTCTTCAACAGTATCTTTTCTGATAGGAAAGTGAATCTAGTTGGTACTT
The DNA here is from genome assembly GCA_016617965.1 of Macrosiphum rosae. Classification (NCBI taxonomy): domain Eukaryota; kingdom Metazoa; phylum Arthropoda; class Insecta; order Hemiptera; family Aphididae; genus Macrosiphum; species Macrosiphum rosae. The sequence continues at coordinate 19,281 of WHPZ01569694.1, read as the reverse complement.
TAGGGGATCAAAAGTAAAAATTTCTCAGTAGTTTTTAAAAGTGCCGTGAATTAACATTAACATTTGATAGTCACTCGATTTCTCATGTAACGATTTTCTTATTTTATTGTAATTAAAAAACTAATGACTGCAGATACTTGAAAATTTCACTGAATGTTTATATTAGCATTTTCTATATACCATACAATTTTGAAAATAATTTGACTCTTTTTGAGCTGTTTACGGACATAGTCAGTTTTCAATATTTTTAGTTTTTTTTTTTATATAAATATCAATAAAATTGTATTTGTTGGATAATAAAGCTTAAAAATTTAATGCAAGACTCCTGATACATTGTTACAATAGCAGTTGAAAAATATTAAAAATACATAGGCATAATTTTTTTTTATAAGCATTTAAAGTTCATATTTTGACAAAATTTATCACATTTAAAATTTAATAATAATTTTGTAGTTAAAAAATGTATAAAATGTTCAACTTTTATACCTAAGGATTGAAAATTTAAAACAAGATTCTATGTAAATAGGTTATATATAAACAACTTTATTCACCTTAATATCATCAATTAATATGCTTCGTAATATCATAGGCTGACTGACCGTTTTCGCTCAGAATCGTTTTCCTTATACAACGATATTATATCATTGAATTCAAATTTAACACCATCCATCACAGTGACCTACTTGTAACCTACTGTACAGCAGAGCGACTTTTTTTAATTAAGATTTTAAAATAATATTACTAGATATTTGTATTCGGTAGATCTATTTATGCAATTAATAGCCACAATAACAATCATTATAATGTATACTATATTAATTTAGGTTATCTTAGATAATATCATTAAAACCTTAGGTGTATAGACTATAGGTGTATAGTTTACCTACATATTATAATTCTGTGACTTGGTGCAAGAAGGGCCAATGTCACATTTTGACAAAATTGAGATTATTTGACCAATTATGTCATTACAATTTGCTTATGTCACTTGTGTTAAATATTATATTATATGTATATATAGTACTTATAATACGTAACACATGTATACGATATACCCAGTCATATAGTACATATATATGAAAATGATAAATGTAATACATGCAACAATAATCATTTAATTAACTGGTTAGTTGATTAATTTATTAAATGTTGAAACACTACAAAGAAGCTAGGAATTAACCTTATAGAACAATAGTTATTAATTTTAAATTCATATACACAAAATCATAATCAATCAATTTGAGAGTAAATATTTTATAGTATTTTATTTGTTTCTTAAAAAAGTTTAAAAATGTGAAATGTATATATTAATAATTTATTACTAAACAGTAATACGATATTAATAAATAAAAAATAATTATAAAAATCTTAATTCGTGCTTTATTAAATTCTGCAGAGATCTACAATAAGCATTTAAAACTTTACACAAGTAATTCTTATAGCTTTAGCAATTAGCGTAACTTGGGTGTTCCCGACGTGTTTATTGTGGCCAACTCACAAGGAGAAGAACGCGAAAATCCCCCTTGGGTCATGTTTTAACAGCAGTTTATATACCATTCTTTATAAATCCCATGGACAAATTCTACCCAATGTGGTGGTGCAACTTTTGGCCGTTAGTAATCGTTTGGGGGATGTTTTTTCCTAGGGGCAAACAAACGCCATTTGTCACGTCGACAAAACGACGAAACCGTTTGAAGTTAGGAAGCATTTTTTTCCTCTACTTCGAGATCTAAAACAACATGACGAAAACTAAACGGTTTTTTGTTTTGTTTTGTTGTTTTGTTTTAAAAACTACTTCTAGTACAAAATATCTAAGCAAAATAACATTTTTACTTTTACATTAAACTGCGTAAAATTATCATACAACATTTGTATATAATATGGTTAAAACTAAAACAATTATTTAATATTTTATTAGTTTTATAATAATTATTTTAAAAATAATAAGTAATTTATTAATTGTTAATAAGAAAGTAATATTAAAAGTATGTATAAAATGAATGTATAAAATTAATAACATATTTACTTATACCTACGTAATCAAATTATATTAATCTAAATATTATATTCAAGTATTATTTACAAGTTATTAAGTTATTTATACTAGATAATATAGGGATTTATATAATAATTGATTAACTATTATAAACTATAAATATAAGTACATATCATTGTACTTTATAAAAATTCTATCACTTTGAACTTTATATTTGGCAACGGATCCACAATAAATCTATTCAATTAAACTATAAAATTATCCGATTTCCGCGTGAACACTCGTTCGAGAATCGGTTTCATTTGACGGTCGGTTGAGTTCGAGCAATGTTATAATCCTTTAGGCGCATTGTACAAATTAAATTTTACCCCTTGGGGCATCCCTTTTTTATATACAAATTGCGATATGCAAGTCCACCAGCTTAACCGAACCGGAAAACTTCATCAGGATCCTACCTATAATAACACACATGCATGATGCATATAAATATATTTATGTGTGTAATATATTATATACAATTTATTTTATATACACATAAACATGCTCACACACACTCATATAATATGAGTGAGCTACAAAAGCACTGACCACGTTGTAAGAGAAATTTCTCTATATTATTTTCTTGTGAAATGCCCTAGAGAACTACCCTCGCCCAACCTTTTTCAAACTATATCAAGACTAACCGTAAAACGAGAATGAGCATTATTTTTGTCCGACATTATATGAACGGCTTATGGTATGTGGTGGTGCAAGGGAATGTAGAAGGGAGAATAGGTTTCCTAGCCAGATTTATAAAGCTCATGGATATATATACAGAGTATCCTCGGCTCGTAATTCGACATCGTGTACGTGACATCGGTGATTTAGATCCAACTTGACTTGGACAATGGCTAGCGCTGATAATAAAAAAATGATGTACACCAGACGGAACGCGGTTGAGTGTATCCCCAAATAATTTCTTGTACTTTATTTTATTGTGAAACAATCATGAAATATAAGACTGTGAATAAATATAGTTTGAAATAGTTATAAAAAAAACTGTTTGAATAAAATTTATTTATTTAATTGTATAACTAAGATAATTAAAATGTACCTAGGTACCTATACCTAATAGCCGTATTGACTATTGGTATGATGAAAATTAAATCGTATTCATTTATATTTATAGGTAATACGAAATATAACCTTTGGTAATTGTACAATATACATAACAAGCAAATCAATAATTTACCAACAACATATTTTATAGCTAAACATAATAATATAATATAATAACCTAATAAAATAGATTATATGGGAACCTTACCTAATCAAACCTACGCCCTATAGGTGTAAGAACAGTAAGAATTTAAATTAACCTTAAAATTCAACTCCAATTAATGCAATTAAGATTTAGTTTTACAATTGTTTATATTATTACTATTTATATAATAGTAGGATATGCTTCAAAAATTTAATTTGACCTCAATACCTGGTATATTGACTTAAAATCAAATCTAGTACTTGGTAAGTATTTTAAACAGGTAATTTTGTATTCGAATTCTTTGGAATTGCCTCCCTATTTATAATGAAAACTGCAAAAAAATATATTGAAATATTTACAACTCGCTAGTATTCTTAACAAAATTAGTTTATATTCATAACATACTTACCTTAGTGGGGAATAACATGTTCAGGAATCATTTATTGATTATAATATAAAACTATATATAAATATAATAAGTTTTAAAGGAAAGAATTTGAAAAAAAATTGTTTCGGTAAAATATATAATTCAAGATTAGCCATTCAAAAAAATGTCCAAACATTTTTTGGATCTTTGATTTTTATTATTTTTTTACTCAACTTAGGATTTTTAAATATTCCTGTAATTATACCTGCTGTTTTAGTACATAAACCGAGACGATACAATACGAGCGTCTAGTAAACTTTTTCTGTATTTTCTTACATTTAATATTTGCCATCGAAGGATAATACTAAAAACAAAATCCCTGCTAAACTCGTTGAAGAAGACTGTTCCATTGAAGAATTTTTCTTTTTATATAATATAAAGCCAAAAATCGTTAGCACGATTGTTTGTACACCTTCATTGGTGGAAAAATTGAGCCTCAGGACTTCCATTCTTAGCAAAAACATCTACAGAAAAACGATGGACTCGCAATTGAAAAAAAAAAGACCTGAGGGTGAAAAACATACATACACGCCAAACATATAGCGAAATCGTTTTTATTGCATGCCCGTATTAACCTCATCTCATATAATTCCCGATGCCAGCAATCTTTATTAGAGTGTCATATAAAATACGGAGTGAGGATAAGAAGATAGTCGAGTTGGAGAGAGGGTGATAGACAAAAGAAAACCGACTTTAAATGCCCCCGAGGAAGCTTTTACACCACCAACACGAATGCACCACATCGCATCTGACTGTATTACGGTGCCAGTGACGCGCTCCTACAAGCCGACATTTTCGTTGTGTTATTATTTACCGTTGCCNCCCAAACATCGTGAGTCGTGGACCGTGACAAAGTCTGTGCACAAGGGTAAAGATATTTTAATAAACAACTTTCACTGCTTAGTGAACACTCTTCAACCCTCTTTAAATTAACTTTTATAAATAAATTTAAAAAACTAATTAACCTTGTTATATTAGTAGTAGTTATCTAATATGTCTCATATAATTTTTAATTACTTACATGAATAAATAAATAAGAACATAACACTATGGCAAATATGTTACAAACATAAATATAATGTAAGGCTAGGTTAGGTATTTAGGTTTTATACTTTTTAGGTTTTATGAATATTATAGAACTTATATAAATATAATGCATATATATTTTTGTATAATATAAGTAGTAATAAACATATTACTTGATAATTCATTTTGGCGATTTTCCAATGTCAATAAGTAATTATAAATAACACAAGTAGAAAAATTAGTATCAACGTTATTTTTTAGCACTTGTTAAAGCTAAATAATATGCATATATAAAGTTTGATCAATAAACTTTTAATTAATATACTATACCTACACTGTATAACTACTTGAGTAATGGCAGTTTTATTATGTTAACACCAGTAGGTTCACAATTTAACTGTAGGTATTTCATAGAATCGTATTTAATATTAGTTACGTTTTTATTATAATGTATTGGTTAGTTATTATTTATTCGTGAATTAAATAAAATTATCGTCCATATATAAGAAGTAAGAACATAAAATGGAAAACGTACTCTTATATTCCTAGTTAGTATAAATCTTTATTGTAATGTATTATGGTTAAACCAACTAAAATCAAATTATTTTATCTATAATCTATAAAATAACATCAGTTGTACTAAAGTTTAAAGCTGAAGGATTTTTATTTAAAAAAATGTATAACGAAATTAACAGAATTATAGGTATAGTATAAACGTATTATAAAAACCAAAAAATGTAATTTTACCAATATAAGATACTTAGAATGGCCCAAGACTATAAACAAAATTATTTAGTAAAATACTATACAATGGCCTTGTGAAAAAACATTTATTTTTATTTTTCACTATTTGTAAAAATCATAACTTATTCTCTCTAATTTATAGATATATTATAGTTATTGGATATAAAATAAATTATCAAAATGGTATTTTAAATTGAATTATAATATAAAAAACGTAAGTCATAAAAAAGTTTTATTTGTTATATAAATGTATAAAACAAAGTAAAAAAGTTATATTTTTCCGAAATTCCATAATGTATTTTAGTAAATACTTAAAAAGTTATGTTTTTTAGATACCTATAGTCAATGATAATATGTATTAACAAATTAAAATAGTTTGCATAGGTATTTTACTATTATCTGAAAATGTTTTACCAATTTTGTAGCCAACTATAAAAGATAAAATAACGTATTTAAAATATAACTTTGACTTCTAAAATTAATTTTAAATCAATGACTATAAACATTTTTCTTTTAATAAATAATCAAACAAAATTTAAAACATTATAATAAAAATAAGTTTAGTGTGCATGCATTTATTTTATGTTTTACTACATCCTTAAGGTTACGTGTCATTTGGACTGTTAGGATGACATTTACAAGGGGGCAGAGAATGTCCTACATAAAAAACATTATAATCATAATGATGTTAGATACTAAAATATAATAGGTTGTTTCCCAGGTTATAATATTATTAAAACCAAAAAACAGCACAGCATTAATTATCCGTGTTTATTGATTAATATTGCATAAGAAGTTAGACACATTTATGGACCGTTAGATGTTAAACTCCATAGTTATCACACTTAATTTAATTAAACATTTATTTAATACATATACACAAGTATGAAATTTAATTTTACAGTTTATAGTTACATAAAATAGCCCTAGATAATGTTTCCATAGCACGAAAAAAAATTATTATAACAGCCAAGCAACAATTATAATTATTAAGGCAGCAGTGAATTATATATGAAAAACTCATCTTTTCTAACAATGACTATATTCAACAACCTATGTTTAAAATAATAAAATTAATTGGACAATTTCAAACAATATAATGATTAATTAAAATTTTTTTATCAATAACACCTTTTATAACTTATTAAATGTATTATTTTAAATAGCTCATTTTGTTGTATTATACATGTCAACTTCTTGTCCATATTTTAGACTACAAGAATTTAAGTATTAAATAGAAGTAGAACAATTAGAAAAATTCCAACGAATGTATGTATCGAGTAATTTCATTTATATTTGTTATCGTATTTATCTTCAATAAATATTAGCAAGACCAATTAATATTCCATCGTTTTCTTTGCATAAGTTTTAAAAACAATAAAAAAAATATATCACTGAAAGAAAATTAAAACGGTTATAAATAATATAAACTTGAGATCGGGTGAAAGTTTTCAACTCATCTTTTTATCAAACTGTTATTTTTCCTTGGGATACAGCTATAATAACTGTAAGTTATCTACAGACTTGTAAACAAATATTTTGTTTAATTTTGACAGCTAATTAAACATTGACTTTAAAAAGTAAAAACAAATAATTGAAATGAAGATTGACAAGAATAATTCATTAACTTTATAAATTATAATACATTTATTTTACCAATTGAAAACCAAATTTAAACAAAGATAATATCATTTAATAATTTGAATTAAAAGACCATAATAAAGTATTAATTATTATGTTATAAACATAACAAAGAAAATTACTTATGCTATTGAATTTTAAGACTCCGATGATGTTATTTTACAGTTTACGACGAGAACATGCTATTTCAAAAAAATAAAACCTACTTACTAACCAAATATTGATTTTTACTCAATTTAATTTTGACTTAACTAAAACAATATTGTAAGACAATGACAACCTTCATTTGTAATTCAATATAATATACAAAATAATTTCAAATCATTATTAATCTTAAAACATTTATTTTGTTGGGAGTTTGCATAGGCGGAAATCCATTCAAATTTTAGGGCTAACATATTAACATCAATGTGAGTGGGGGACTTTGATCCCACTCAACTAAAAAAATAAGAGGGCTTGACGGACTTTTGGGGGGCTAAGCCCTGCGCTTAAGCAACCCCCCCCCCAACACCCCCTATGGGAGTTTGTAATTTGCAACAAAATATATGGGGTATATGATTATTGATATGCATCATCGTAGGTATACCTAGTCAAAAATAATGTTTGTAATTTGCACCAAAATGAGTATCGCAGTATACGATTATCAAGTATTTGATCATTTAATATTATTCATTATGATGACTATTTGACTGACAATTATACTGTTTATAATATTAAAAATTTATTTGTAGCACAATAATAGATACGTATACATTCATACAGATGTAATGCTACTAAGTATATAGATTAAACAATATCTGTAAGCTTAGCTTGTCTTGGGTGAGTTAAGTTCTAAACAAAATCGTGATTTATATTTTATATATACCTAATCTAGTGATTTTTCTACCTATTTTAAAAATAAAAACAATGCTAAAGTAATGTTCGGATTATAGACATTCTTTATCAAAATCGAAATTGTACATATATAAATTATTTAAAATCATCAAGTTTTTTTTAATTGTATGTTGGCCATTATATAATCTTTATAATATTATATAATATATTTATTATATATTATTGTTATAAGGTACCTAGCTTTCAAACCAATACTAACAGTGTAAATATATTAGTGAAATAACTGCTCAGTATCTAACGGAATATGCTGTGTTATTAGATTCTCATTTCTCAATATATTATACTCCGTGGATCAATAATGAAAAGATTCTAAATCGTTTTTATGAAATTTTTCAGGAGATTAATTTTAAGGTTTGAGTTCAAATATTTTACCCCTAGTGTAAAATTATTTAAGTCTTGGAGTTCTCAAGCATAAAGCAATTTGTATAGTTTAATTCACAAAACTTATTTATTATTTTCATTATTGTTAGCTGAATCCTTTTCAGAATAATGCTTTCTCATTGCTGCCAACCTGTTAACCTGCTAACACGAAAAAATGTAATAATTATGAAACATCGAAATCTGTATCTTGAGACTTGAATCATGATCGTAAAATTCTGTTGAAATGTATTAATTTATAGATTGTATTATTTTAAACTAATATAATTAAGTTGAAAGGGAAGTGGCTCCAAGCTGTATCCGTGATATAAATAAAACTATTATTGAATTAATTATTGTGTACTATAATATTATCATGTATCATACAAAAATATTGTACTATTGGTATCACTACCAATTAGTAGTGATTAATTGAATTACAACCATTTCATACTAACCTAACCTAACGTAGGTATATATTGTGAATAATTTGGTTCCATTAACCGAGCGTTTTAAATTTGATTTACTTATACTTATAATTGAATTGTTGACGATTTAGAACCTTTAATTAAACGTCTATAAGTTGGTTATAACTTAAAATATCAATAAGAATCTATTGGGTTTTCTAGATAATATTCTTACCTTTAAGTTACACAATAGGAACGTTAACTCCAATATTAAAACTTACAAAACATAATTGGTTCTTCTGAACGCAAGTTGTTTATGTTGCGTGTAAGTCAACAAGAGAAAACAAAGAGTTCGCCGACATCCTCTTAAGTAAATAAAATAATTTAGTTCTACAATTTGCTCAGAAAAGATTGCATAAAATGGAGTTAATAGATAGTTTAAAATATAAAGTTTATTCTTCCAACAGTATCAAAAACTAATAAATTATATTGGACAGTTTTATAGTGATTACTAACATTGATTATGAATATAGGTAGTATTCATAAATCAGAATCAATGCTATTAGCTAACACTAATATTTGTTCATAGAACTTATAACAGATAATACACATTATTGTTTTGAGTTTTCTAGCAATCATCTGCAGAAGCTTAAAACATTTTTTTTCAGTCATTGCTTGATTTTTTAATCCTTCTATTTGAAAAATATATACGGTTAGATTACTGGTGTAAACACGTTGAACATCCACCCCCCTCCCCTTGGTATTTTTTTCGCTATACGTAATTACGTAAAAATATATAATACAAATCAATACAATTTTAAATAATTTTATAATTTTTTTTATAATATATTAATAAAAAAGTCAAAAATTAATATTAAAGATAAACGAATATTGTAGTGTTACTGTCACCATACAGTTTTGATAAAAAATTTAAGGAAAGAAAACCGTCGCCACCTAATTTATTATTAGATATCGGAAATTCGACATTATATTCTATTATATATTTATATTATGGTTGTTTTATTAACCCATTTTATTGCAGATATTGCTGATAACTGATTACAAACTAGGGAAATTATTAGAAAATTTGTTCAAACGCAAACATGAGGGTCGACAATCGAAGTATATTTAATTTATAAATTTTTGTATGATCCAATATATATTATAATATGGCTATCGGGTAGGCGGAAAAAAAGCCCACAAAAAAATTTACCGGACAAAAAAAAGCCAAATAAAATAAACACACCATGAAAATAAAAATCCATACGAGTGCCATGCAATTATTATACTATTTTATATTTTTAAAATATTTCATTGATTTTAACTCGAAAAAGTAAAAAAGTATATTACAATAATAGTACATAGAGAGAACGTCATAATACATTTTTTACTTGTGGTTATATTTTTCAAACTTATATTTGTTACATTTGGACCAAAAAAAAAAATATATATATATTTTTATTTTTTCGGTGGATTTTTTATCCGTGGGATTTTATTCCTTGGTGAATTTTTTTTCCGCGATTCCGCTATTGCTATATCTGTACTTTTCAAATATCAAACTATTGCTAAACTATGTATTGTATAATGTATATAATTTTTAATGTATCCTCCCCCCCCAATTGAAAATAGCTGTGTAAACCACTGGCCAGCAACCTATATATTCATATTCTGAAGTAGAATAATTAATATTGCCAAATGATATATGGTTCTAATAATAATATGGTAGTAGATAAATTTTATAAAAATGTAATATTGTTTATAAATACTTGGTTTAAAGAATTTTGTGAGGTTAAAGCTTTAAATATGATAGAATCTTAGTAGACTAATTTTTTTTTTTAAAATCTGACAAATATGCAGACATTCATTGATTAAATTAATTTGGAATTTATAGCTTATAATATAGGCATATTCCATTATATAAACTACAAGCCATAAAATATTTAATAAATATAAAATATTATTTTGATTGAATAAGAAAATCAGATAATTAATAATGAAACAATGTTGGTATGTGCCCATTGCCCCATTGATAAAATGTTTAGGTTAGAATGGAATAAATTTAAAAGTATAATTAAATTAATAAATTATAGGACTGAAATGCTTTTTAGTAGGTAGAGTAGATTACGAAACAAAGAGCGAGTTGTCACACATACCTTTAAATCACCCGCATAAGAGAATTGGTTTTGGATTCGTAACGCGCCTGAATGCACCGCACAACCATAGTATTATAGTGTTGTGTAAATACACTCAAAAACGAACGGGAACATATGCGTCTTGAAGGCTTACAAGAGGGATTACACCTTGTGTGTTTTTAGTAATGATTTTACACTTTGAGCTTTTTAGAGTTTGAGAAGGATAGTGATGAAAATTGAAAGGAAATAATATTGTTAAAACAAGACGTGACCGTGAACGCAAATAAGGGCTTGACCCAAGATATCGAGACTGAGCAAGCCACCCAATCAGGAATAAATAGTTATGAAGAAGGTAAAGGCTGCTTAAAGTCCACTTATTGATGAAGGAAAGGTATTTATTGTTGCAAGAGTGCAAACCATAGATAACTATACATTTCTTATAAATACCCCTTTTAAATAATCGTACTTAACAAATACCCCGGCAGATTTTAACTATTAAAATATAGAGAAATCAGATGAGCTTATATTTTATTTTGGTATATTAATTAATATATTTAGAATAAAATAAATAATTATTAATTCTGTAGATAATTATATTATTATTATTTATACCTATTACCTAATGAAGAACATATAATATCATTATATACAGGTGCTTAAAATTTAAATCAGTTTTAATAGTAAAAAATAATCCCAATATTATATTACCTGACTAGGATTATTTAAACGTCCAACAATATAAAATTATATAATACAAATGTATGTATTATTGAATGTGTTTACTTACTTACTTTTTCAATTAATTATTCAAAATTGTTAAATTTGCATAGAGCAATAAGTTTTAGTTTATAGTTTGGATTAAATATACAATTTAAAACATATTTTAACCTAAACGAAACAATGTTAAATTGTCAAAATTATATTATTTTATTGGTAATTTTTTTTTTATTTTTTTTTACACAACACGTTTTATTCATGTTTTTATTTAATTTACGATATTATTTAAATAAATAACACAAGTAAATTAACATTTAAAATCTATTTATACGTGTTTATCATAATAATACTTAAATCATAAATTATTATAGATTTTGAGCTGCTACTTTACCATAAAACTTTTATCAAATTTTTCTTAAATTTATTGATATTATTAAAAAGTAATTCTTTGATTTTTTTTAATTAGAAATATGTTATACCCATAAAGAAAAATACCGACATCTGGGTAAACTTATAAAAATCACAAAAAACACATTTTTAATTTTTAATCGTGGTTCGTTTGAAACCGTTTTTGAATCCGATGATTTCTTATTTTTACTTTTAAATTTATATTGAGAAAAATACTAATACAGTACTAATTACAACCCATTACTACTGAGGTAAGTGTAACGAGATGAATGTCAGAATGTCCAACACCCGATATCTCATTAATACTTTAAAATTATATTAATGAAAATATCATTCTTACATTTTATTTAAAAACAAATATATTCCTTATAATATACTTACCAGTATACTTTTAGGTTGGGTATCAATTTTTACCTACCTGATATTATAATTTAAAACTAGTTTTTGTATAAAACACTATATAACAGTATAATACAGAATAGTATACTGTATATATACTCCAACAAAAATCATTTTCATATTCTGATATTCCAAGTATAGGTTCATACTTTTTAACAATACAAATATTTTATTATTTTACTATTTCAAATTAGTACATTTTCTTAACACAGTTCTTTTAAATACAAATTTCTTATTAAATATAAATTATAATACAAAAGACAACAAAAACTAACTGAAGAAAAACGAAAATAATGTTAAGCTAAAGTGACCTGTACTAAGGTTACCAAATGTATTTTCCTATATAGCTCTTATAGTCTTATGTCTAAAAGGTTTTGGTAGTAAAAAACCCTCCTTTTATCTACACTTTCACCAAAATGGAGAGCCCGTAGAAATCTCTACCACCGTAAATCCACTTGTCCACCGTTCCAGCATAATTGGCGGTAACTTAGTAAAGTAATTTACTTTATCTTATCATGAAACGTTTCAATATGATTTAAATAAGTTTTACCTATGCATACGGTATATTATCTAATAATTATATTGAAACTATTTCCAGATTTTAAATTGTTAATGTTACAATGATAACTTCTTCGGTTGGTAGATAGCTCGGTAGATATGTATGTATAAGTACCTATTAATATTTCATCATTTATATCTGAACATTGATATTTAATACAATACAATTATTTGAGGTATTTGTCAGTAAAAATTAAATTATATTTAACATCAAAGAAATCCATAAAAAAACGTAGTTTAATCTAGTTTAGTTATAATCAAATTTTAATTATAGGTACCTAGCAAATTACATTATTTTTGTTTTTATGTTTAACTATCTACATATTAATTTACAAATAAAAATGAACTTATGTATTTTATTTTATATTTATTAAATATTCTAATTTACAAACTTATACTTAATTCTTGTTGACAAATATTACTCTATTATAATATAAAAATAATAAATCTTGACCATCAGCAACCTAGATAAAAACAAAGATAGCGGAAAAATATTTTTGTAGAAAAATTGCGATTGTCTGTGCATTTTATTAGACTATAAAGGATTTAAAAGAAAAGCAGAGAAGAATATAACATAGAGAAGATTTTAAAAATTGAATAAGAATGTGGATTCCCTAATTAAAGTTGATAATAATAACTATTGATTTCTACATAACTACTTTTCTTAAAAATAGACCAATCCTAATTTACTATTATAACTATAATATATACCATTGACTTATAATTGATTTAGGTTTGGGGCCGTTGCTCGGTTGTATTATACTTGTATTTGCATTGTACATTAGTCCGTATGTTATATATTTTTAAAAATCGGTTAGGTACTATAGGGAACCTACTAATTTAAAATTATAACACCACTGACCACTGAGATGACTTAAAATATAACTATTTAACTTATAGAATAGTATCTATAAATTATAATTATAGTCTACCTATAAAGTACAATTCACGAATATTTAATAACCAATACAATGTTGTAATTCGGTAATTCTAAACATGACATATGCATTGACTTTGGTACATTTAACAATATTATTAAAGTCACCGGGTACTTTATATTACATAGTATTATTCGTATATATAGTTTAACTCATGTATGCTAAGTTATTTACTATATTAATATATTATACTAATATAATATAGAATGCAGTGATGCACGTAAGTTTACTCGTGATGGTAGACGAGGAGAGGGCGGCGAGGGTTAAAAAGTTATAAACAAAATAAAACACGTGAAGAAATATTTATTTTAATTTACAACAGTGATTTGATTATTCTTGGCTTTTTATCCACTTCATTTATCATAATTGTATTATTATCTTCTATACTGAGTTCTACATTTATCGGGATGTGTTTATGTGCAGCCAGTTATCGCAAATTCATTCAAATAAAATAAAACATTATTATTTTTCCGATTTCCAAATTGGTAGAATAATACATTTAAAAAGAATTCTATGGTAGGGAAACTATTCCTAGGCCCTGACCTCTACCAAAGTACGTTTTTATCATGTAAAAAGTGTAGTACCATGTTGCCTTGGTATATTTAATTACTTTTATGGTAAAGTGGCTGATTGATTTCCCTCAACCGAGACAAATATTTCTGCAGGATGAAGACAATGTCCACGGCAATTTCACCAGTACGCCAATGTCAATATATCAAGGTATAATGTATATACAATATAGCAAGTATTTCGATTAGCATAGATTACATAGCATAAATTGAATACGTAAAAAATATGTACAGGATAAATCAATAAATCAGGGACTGGAACCGTACCGAAATTGACCGGTTTTGGACCAAAACCCTTAAATACATTTTTTTAGGAACCGAAACCCAAACCGAAACCTATATTTTGATGTAGAGGTTTTTTCGGTTTTTTTCGGTTCCAAAATCCAATAGATATTTTATCTATAGTAGTAGGTATAATATAAATATAAAGTTAGTTATTACTACTTAATAGTAGTATATTATAAAATCATGGATCTATAAAAGTTTATCAATTCTAAGAAATAAGAATATTATTATGTGCACAACAGAATTGTCATAAAACAAATTCCAAAAATCCAAATTCTAATTTCCATGTAATCTATAACAAGCCCGGTACCTACCTGCGTTCGATTATTATTGAACCGCAATTCGCAATGAGAATTGAGAATTTCTAAAAATAATAACAGTTTGTGCGTTTATAAGTGTTTCAAAGTAAGTTGTCTAATAATAATTGTTCCCTAACTAATATGCTTGCAGTTATAATATTAAATACCTAATGTGGGTATCGCCTATTAGTTTAAAATTTAAATATTATTAACTAATAAAATAGGTAGGTATAGTAGATACCTAGTTATGTTTTAAAAATATTATAATTTAGGTTTGGCTAATCATATCCAATATAAGTACCTATTATATGCTAGTAATGTTTTTTTTATTTCCTGACTCCTGTTTTAACCGACGACGCCGCGGCGCGGGGACTGCTTTCGCATTCTTCCGCGAAATTATATTAGATACCTAAACTCTGAAATAGGTACCTACACTTGATTATAATTAATAAATGTTATTAAATAGAGGTTCTTAATATGATGATTTTTATTTTTTTTATACGGTACTTCATTGATAAAAATAAAATAAAAAGCAACAGTCAAATATAAAGGGTTAAAACCGGTGTTAACCAAAACTGAAACCGAAATTTGATATTTTTTAAAACCAAAACCAGAACCGGATCCGACATTTTGGATTTTTGAGAACTGAAACCTAAACCCAAATCGATAAAATCATAAAGGTTTTTGTCCCTGGTATAAATATATAATAGTGTGTAACAATAAACAGATAATTTATTTAAAAACAATTTCAACAAATTTGAAATTTGTTTCAATTTACTATAATATGTAAGCGGTAATCTCCGTTAGGATAATCATAATTCATAACTATACAGAACCAATTCTTCTTTAAATATATTTAAAAAATGTTAGTAAAAATAATAAAATCTTTTGTTGCATTTAGATACTAGACATTTTTAATAAATAAAGTATAATATACTAGTATATTATACAAAATATAAAATAAGGGAAATTTAAAAGTATGCTGACAATTTTATTTATTAATTTAAATTTTTTTGTGCCTTTATACATAATAGATTACGCATTTACACTATCTAAATTATAACTTAACAACAGGCGAAAGTGATGGATTTTATACTTAAATAAGTTTTAAATATGTTCAAGATGAATATTTGCGTTGCGTAAATTTAATTGAACGACTTCCCCCCTCGATTTTTTTGCTCTGAATTCGTCCCTGATTCATATATTATGATTTATGCTGGGTTAAAACATATTTTAATGTGTGCTTAAAAAACAAAAATAAAGAACCTAACTATTTTGACGTCACTGTATAAACTTGTAGTATAGGTTTAGAACAGATAGGTAATACTACTAATTTTATTATAAATATTAAAATAGATGTATTAAGTGGTGTTACTACCGATATGATTATTTACTATCGTTAAGTTGTTTTTTCGTTAGTGTAACCTACCTTGTTTGAATTTTAATAAATAAATTTAAGTTTTCGGCCAGTGGGTGTACGGGAAAAAAAGAAACTTCATGAGAACAATCTTATCGCGCAAAGTCGAGAAACTGGCACGTCTTGCCAATATTTCCCTTAAAACTTTTCGCGTGTCCTTTTGTGCTGTTGGATTCGTTCCAAAATAGACACACAGACAGACACACATGCACACACACTCACACACACTTTATACGATGTTGGCATTTTATAATACGTCATATAACATAACTGAACCGTTGTGTTTCTTTTTATTTTGCTATAATAAAATGTAAAAAATAAGAAACGAGTAATGTGTCATGTTGAGTAAAAGAAAGCAGTGCCGTCGTCATATATCGGCCACCACGGCGATGCCGACCACCCTGTGAAAAATTTAATTTTCACTCGTAAACTATGTAATATTATTTATGTAGGTACTTCGCGCGGTTCGATCATTACAATAATTTATCATAATTTTTTTCGATAACACCCCTCCGGCATATTCTTAAGTCAAATGATAAATCACAATCATATTGAACAAAGTAGGTATACGGCTTACTGCACTCATACCGACAAACGGTTTTTTTTTTAATGAATGTATTAATTTTTTTTACTCACGTGGATTTTCAACCGTTGTCTCTGCTGTTGACGCACCAGCGCACACGCACAAATTCGATTACCGCGGTTATTTAAACGAATCACGAACCTTTGGGACGCGGACGGAACGTTTGCAGGCTCGGGTCGCGAAAAGGGCCATAGGACGAAAATTTTAATTATAAAATGTCGTTGGTGGGAAAAAAATAAATAATAAAACACGAAATGAAACACGAATATCGCAGACGAAACGCACCGCAGCTGTCGGACGACGTAGCGCGTGACACACGGAACTGTCGCGGTGGCGGCCGAATACCGAACAACGTGGTCAGGGGGTGTGGAGGGCGCGTGCGCTGCCTCATCATCCCTCCGTGAGCGATTAGTACATGCATACCCGTGCCGCCATCTGTGCCGGACACAAAGTTCAAAACTTTTACTATAACGATAGGTACGTCTTGTTGCCCATGGCATAGGCCCTATGTCAACTCGGCGCTTTAATCTTTCGTAGGAGTCTGAGAAATTCTCGTCTATATAGAAAAAATATATTATCATGGTTTTATTCTTTAGATGCGTTCAATAATGTCTCGTATACTCTCGTTCACAAATTGAAAAGAAGAAGGCACAGCGAGGAGTCGCCCTTGCCTCTAGATGTTGTGTGGCAATGGCGGGAAGTGAGCTATTTCAGTCTACGACAACAATATTATATTTCATGAAAGAAACGATTTGGTTTTATTTATCTTAAGCATCACGCATGGAGGTTATAATATGAATATAAGATGTGACAAAAAATGTATGTTTTGTAAGGACCGTGGTATAGATTTCAGTGTCTGGTTGTGCAGGGGATACGCGCGTGATATGTGCGCCCAGCACTTTTGGGGATTTCCACTTTACCGCCCGGCACTTCTTGGGATTTCCACTTTACCCCCCTCTAGACGGAAAAAGGACGCAATCCAACGCTTCAACCGCTATCGAAAACCTAACTTTCGGTGCAGGCGTGACAAAAAAAAAGTCCATTGACACTCTACAGTCGGTTCCCACTGTGGCAGTGTGGCCCCCGTCCCAACTACTACGTTTAGCGTTTACACTTCACCTTTTAAAATATATATAATTAAGCATTAGTATAAATTATAATTATGTGTAGGTATACATTTGTATAGGTACACGAAAAATGTGGACCTTTGAATGCAATAGTTATAGTAATATAAGTGAGCGGTGGGTCCAAAAAAACTTCTGTTGCAACAACATTTCATTTAGATTTATGCACCACTGACCCTAGTTATATGTTTTCCACTACTTTTAATTGTGCACCTACCGAGTTGTTTTTACCAAAGAAATTTTCAAAATGATCAGTACCTACAGTTAAAAACCCCTAATGGCCGACATACTGCACTTGTAAGTTGTACACCTGCAGTACTTAATTTTCTTTGATATTTTTTTTTTTTTGTTAAATTCATAAATCTTTTTAATATGGAAATGGTTCAAAACTTCAGAGTGATATACTCATTTTACAATATACCGTGTGTTCAATTTTAAAGGTAACAGGAAATATTTCGATCGTGTGACCTTGATTTTGATTCGGGGTTTTTATACTGCATATAGGACTTATAAATACATATTTTTTTAATAAATTCAAATTTTAATTTTTTTTTATCACCGCATGCGTAGTAAAATAAAAATTTCTTAAATAGCAACCACTATTTTGGAGACCAGATTTCGATTTTTTTATTTTTTCTGAACAACTTTGATCTTTACAGTTTGTTGATATTTTCAAAATTGCTATTTTTACGACGGTCGGAAGTTTTAAAATAGTTAATTCGTAAATGTCGCATTTTTCAACGGTCTATCTTAATTTATAGGTATTATTATTAATAATACCTATAAATAGGTTAAGTTAATCCTAACCTAACCTAACCTAATAATACCTATAAATACCTATAAATTAAGATAGGCCGTTGAAAAATGCGACATTTACGAATTAACTATTTTAAAACTTCCGACCGTCGTAAAAATGGCAATTTTGAAGATATCAACAAACTGTAAAGATCAAAGTTGTTCAGAAAAAATCAAAAAATCGAAATCCGGTCTCCAAAATAGTGGTTGCTATTAAAGAAATTTTTATTTTACTGCGCATGCGCTGATAAAAAAAAAATTAAAAATTTGAATTTATTAAAAAAATATGTATTTATAAGTCCTATATGCAGTATAAAAACCC